>CM044565.2:7388041-7663041 GCA_024416835.2 Perccottus glenii | reverse complement strand
AGACTGCAGAGTCACCTGAAAACAGAAGTCAGTTAAAGGTCTGGTGTTGCTATAGAGTTGTTGGTATAAAACAAGTTTCAAGTGAAATTGCTTTTTTCTGTCAGCAGTAGTGGCTGGCCTGTAGAGGGCGATAGGGCACAGCGCTCCCGGTTAAAAAGAATAAATAATAAACCTAACATGTTGAAGTGGATTATAGGGTCTTTTTGTCTGTCTGCATTTCAAAGTGAGCGTTGGTGTGCTAAGGGCAATAGGACACTAAAAAGTGGATTGTTAATTTTATCGCTCTAGTCACTGGACACTGTTAACTGCAGCCCCATACTCCCCTAAAAGAGTACAACTTTTATTAAACACAAAATGTTCTTGTTGCTTAGACCAAATTAAAATACTTAGCAAACATTATGATTATTACATTATCCAACCAACTTGCTGATGATGTTCACAACATGATAAAACCAGACAGCTCTTTTTTTACTCGATTAATCAGCGTTGTGTTATCAATGGTTTGACATACTTTAAGTGCCTCACCCTAGCAAGTACCTACTCCCCCTTGAAATGAATGTAATAAATTTTATCAACATATGACTATGGTACAATTCAAAACCGTGTCTTATTAGTCGCAAGTGGCTGGAAGCATCTCAGGTTCTGACTTTCTCATGACCTGTGCCTTCAAACACACAGCACAACTCAAGAATATCCAGTAATGCTGGATTTGCTTTATTATTCTTATTATTAGTCTTCTTCTTCTTCTTCTTCTTCTTCTTCTTCTTCTTCTTCTTATTATTATTATTATTATTATTATGACAATAAGGACATGATAAATTTAAATTTAGCATGTGTACTGATGATGTCAGATTAGCTTACTAGCAAAATGTAACAAGCCGCAGGTTGGGGCGCAGTAGCTCAGTGGTAGAGCGGTCGTCTTTCAACCGGAAGGTAGGGGTTTGATTCCCGTTCTCCCCACAGTTCATACTGTCGCTGTGTCCTTGGGCAAGACACTTAACCCACCTTGCCTCGTATGAATTTGTAAGAATGTTTAGTGAAGGTAGTTGGTGTTGGTCGGAGAGGCCGTAAGTGTGGAATGGCTGCCACGTCTCTGTCAGTCTGCCCCAGGGCAGCTGTGGCTACAGATGTAGCTTACTACCACCAGTGTGTGACTGTGGAGTGAATGAATAATGGACAGACTGTAAGTGCTTTGAGTCCCATGGTCCCTTCGGAGAAAAACGAAATATAAATCTATCTATCATTATTGTTATTATCAATAATGCACTGCGACTCTTACTAAGAGTCCCTCAGTGGACAAGTGCCAAAACGTCAGCTTTTAGTTCAGAATTATGTGCCCACATTACATGCTGTTATCAGAAATTTTGTGTTCTGCAAAATAAAATCCATGTAGAGTATGAAAAGACAAGTTCTTGTACATTACTTTTCTCAGTGGACTGTGGGTGTACAGTGCACAGCATTAAAGTCACTCCACATTTGGACACCACTGGTTTAAATTTAGGTGTACAACAAGTGCAATGGTTTAAATCCATTAACCCTTGTGGACCCCTCTAATTTACTACCGTCTGGGGACCATCAAGCCGAAAATGTACAAGTAACTGCAAAAAAACTATTTTCAATATTAAAAAACATTTTTTATGCATAAATCTCTTCACTTCTGCTCTGTTCTAAACTACCAAATATTCAATACTTTTCAGGATTTATACACATTAAAGGACAGTTTGAATACACTGTTGTAAACAAAAAGAAAGTACAAAAATGTATATATATTTTTTTACATTATGAATAGGGCATTGCTGGTGTCGAGGGTCCGTAAAGGGTACATTTTCAGTCTGAAGTGCTATAAGAATGAAAATGCATATCAGTTTGTTTTGGCTGATGTCACCAAATCAAAAAAGAGAAATGACACAGTCAAAGGGTCCCTCAGGGTCCCTGAGGGAAAAGCACAGGTAATAATACAGTCGGCTATTTGGGTAAGTTTGTAAAATAAATTGTAGTGTTGCTTGTACAGTATGTTGTGGCTGTTGTTACTGGAAAGGAAAGCTTTCATGATTTGAAAATAGACTTGAATGATGCAACAGGAAAAGGGGTGAGTTCAGACTTCCTCCGACATGAACTCCTGTGTTCTGACTGAACTCCTGTGTTCTGACTGAACTCCTGTGTTCTGACTGAACTCCTGTGTGGTTGGATCCCAGACGCAGCTGAGCGAAGATTATGTCCACACAATGTTTCATAAACAACACACAGAGTATAAAACACAGCCAACAGCAGGCAGCCACTGTTTCATTCATTCAGAGGTCTATGTGTACTCCTAAAAATATGACATTTCTCAAATCATATGCAACAATATAACCTGGATGGACAACATAGTGCTGGAATAGAGACTTTGTTACTTCCTTGTTGACATGAGTGTTGACCAATGGGAGTGTCCCAAATTTAGGCGTGAGCATGAGCCAAGGCTTCAGATATAAGTTGAACATTCTGGCATCCATCCATCCTCTTCTTCCTCTTCTTATCCAGGGCCGGGTCACGGGGCAGGAGAGCTGCCCAGACTTCCCACTCCCCAGACACTTCCTCCAGCTCACCAGCATGTCCTAGGTCTTTCCCAGGGCCTCCTCCCTGAACATTCTAATCTATTCCAATCCTTGATAATAAAGCCTACTTGGTGTCAAAATTCTCAAATACAACAAAACTATATTGGTTAATTTCACTTTAACCTTGTGTGGAGCAAGTTAGAGATTGATTTGTTTGAAGCCTGGTACCACTTTGGTAACCTCTCAGCTGTGAGGTATGGTTACTTAATGATAGAACTAAAGCAGTCTACTGGTTGAACGACAAAATCCTCACCAAAATAAAAAGATAGGGAAGTGATAAAAAACAAAACAGCAATGTTTTCTCAAATGAAACATGTCTTATTCTGGTGAGAAACTGTTATATTTCAAGAAGATTAATGACAAATGTTCTTTTTTCAAAAACAAAGTGTTTTTTTTGTTTGTTTTTTTTGCATAATACAGTACATGCAGCTGTGTTTGCATCGGCTTCTCTTTGAAAACAGAGCATTGCTTTTACAATGCGTGTGTTTGTGTGGGCACCTGGGAAATGAAAATGCTGACCCATTTTAATACGCCTATGTCTGGCTGCACTTCGTCCCGGCTCTCAATCACACACACCTCCAGCTACAGCTACAGAGAGACTCCAGCCGAGCAGGGCCGTCACACAGAGTCAGACAACACACGAGAGAAAAGAGGGTGGCTGCAGGAAGTGCCCTGGCCCTGGCATTTTGGCTCAGACCGGCCCACCACAATCGGTCAGACACAACCAACTTGTACACCATCCTTGCGGTCCCTGTAGATATGCATATCTACCGTTCCATTCCAAAAACCCCTACAAAGCTGAGAACTAAGTGCCATGGACCAGTGTACCAGTGCAAGTGGACCAGTGTACTCACTCTCTCTTGACAGACTCCCTGGTGATCAAAGGTTCCTCCCTGTCTCTCTCCTCCACTGCTAACTCAACCTGGCTTGACTATACATAAGGACAGAGAGAGAGAGGATTACAATCATAGGGCTGAAACGATTCCTCGAGTACCTCGAGTAACTCGATTACAAAAAATATTCGAGGCAAATTCCTCTGCCTCGAAGCTTCTTTTAATTTATTTTTAAGCTCCCGTCAGTTTGTTTTGCAATGATTTTTTTTATGTGACACAGCGCGTTTACGTCACCCACAAAGCGGAAGGAGACAGAAGGAGTTAGCAGTGTTTTGATTTGAGGGTGCGCTGCGCGCGTGAGCTGCAAGATGGAAGGGGTTGATAACAATAGCGATGAGCAAAGAAACAGGAGAAAACAACTAAACTGTCCAAGGTTTGGGTTTCATATTAAAACTTAAGGAGAACATTGTGGCGTATGTGCCCATTGCAAGATCGAGCTAGCATACCACAACAGCACGAAGGCCATGCTGCAGCAGCAACAGAGAACCTTCTCTCTACTCAGAGACCGGAGCACCGTCACCCTGGACAAGGTAAATTCAATGCAGCATTAAATAAATGTGATTTCTATTCAAGATGAAAGCTGTTAAATCAAGTATGTTAACTTTGTCATGGACAACCCACGTTGGGCAGTACAATTATGTGAAAATAAACCGCACGCGGATGCGTAGGGGTTACACCACCAGATTATTTAACAGCAGTTAATACCACGGCTACTTCGTAGCTACCAAAGGACTTAATTTACTGCAAAAAAAAGTTGTGATTGGCTTTTACAATAAAGTATAATAGATTATTTATAATGTGAAAACATGCATGTTGGTTTTATCATTTACAGTTTTTAAATATACATTTAAATTTATTTTACACACTCATTATCATTAACATTATCCCATGATTGTATATCGAACATTGCATCTTGTTAGTTCTCGCACATCACATTTTTCTTCAATATCGAGCAGCCATAATACAAATTATTCTAGTATTCACAAGTATTTAGTTTGATTGCCATGAATAGGATTTATAAATACACATCCATGAACTTGCTGTATAATAATGATATTATAGCTTACTTAGTAATAAATATCAATAATTTTTATTTTTTCTCCTCTTTTTCAGTAAATCATAACAGCTTCGTATGAACAGATGTGCGGACAGCTACTTCATGTTCCACTGAGCAGCTGAGTTTTCAGAGAGCATTCCAAGAAGAAGACTTATGTTCAGAACGTTTAACTTTTAGATCTGAAAGTTAAGTTGCATGACTTAAAGGCAGTGTTTTGTATTATTATTATTAATTTAATGTGTGCCTTAGTTTTGATACTTTAAAAAGTAATTTGAAAGTAATTAATTTTATTTGTTTTGCATCTCAGAAAATGCTTTATTTAAAACCCCAAATGAATGGCACTTAAATGCACTTTATTTTTATTGTTCACAGTACAAGTACAGACAGAGAAACAATGGGTAATAACTAAATGTTTATTTTTGATGTATGCATTGCATTTTATGCATTTAAAAAAATAATTAAAATTTTCTTTTAAAAAATGAAACGTAGTTGTTCTTTTTAAGAGACCTAGAGTCTTATTTTCTCTTGCATATTTAATATTGCACTTTAATTAAGTAAAAATACATTTTATCCGATTACTCGATTAATCGATAAAATATTCGGTAGAATACTCGATTACCAAAATATTCGATTACTACAGCCCTATAGAATTATTTGGAAGAGTTATTAAAAGTACACTTAGTAAGGATCCATTTTGGTTATATAGTCCTGTATTCTTGAAGAGCAGGATTTCTAGATGGACAAAGTGCTAGTTAACCCTTTAGAACCCAATATAATGTGGATGTAGAATACTGCTAATTCTAAAAAGAAATGTTTTTTTTTTTTTTCAATGAACCAGACAGCAGAAAAACTAGTTTACAATTGCAAGTATAGGCTACTTTATTTTAAAGAGCACAAACCCCTCTTTAATATGACACCAAACAAGATTTCCCTCTCATTGTTGAGAGAAACAAAAAAAAGAAAACCAACCTATACTACCAAATTACTCACACAAAACGTCCTAAAAATATATGATATTCATATTATTCACTCACCGTAAATATTGCATATTAATGATGTTGGAAATTCATTAGAAACATGAACAAATATCTACTTCGTTGAATATACAGCTAAACAAAAATATACAGCTTTCAAAATGCAAGGCGGGTTTTAATCCCCAAATAGCATGCGTTACTCGTCGTGGGCGCTTTGACGCAGCCATTCTGAGTAATAATTAAAATAATCAAATGGCATCATTTTCTAGAGAAGGGCCGTACGGCCATTATGGGTATTAAAGGGTTAACATTAGAATAGTCAGCCAAAGTTGCAATTGAATAAGTTAACTCTGCTAACCTATCTACAAAAACAATGCAAAATAGCTTATGCTGTGTTCTTTGACTTTAGCTGACTGAGTGGCTAGTGCAGTGGGTGACAATCTGACAGACTTTATAATGGCAACAACGATTAAGTTGTCTTATTATAATATTCATTAATTTAGGTAAATCCTCATCTTCATCGTGGCCCAACCAGGCCCACACACACACACACTTTCCTCCTGCACCCGCCCTGATT
Source organism: Perccottus glenii (assembly GCA_024416835.2). NCBI lineage: Eukaryota > Metazoa > Chordata > Actinopteri > Gobiiformes > Odontobutidae > Perccottus > Perccottus glenii. Next base: position 7,656,946 of record CM044565.2, on the reverse strand, counting down.
AACACTCCCTCCCTGTTAATCATGTAGCTAACATGCTTACCGTTTCAATTACACTCTCCATGTTTCTGCAAAATGTCGTCAGGTACTGTAGGCTTGGATACTGAAGCTACAGCACTAAACATGTCTGTTATTTTTGCACATGTTGAGGCATAAACCTCTAGCATTTTTATTTTTTTGGCCTGCAACTTCTCCGCACCCCCCTTGCACTTTTGTTTCTCCATCCTAAATCCACAGATTTCTGGCTCTGAGCCACTAACTGCATCTGACACAAGAAACAGAGGAGGGGGGGTGGAGCCTGTTAAGAGATGATTGGGCCAGCCCAGTGTCAGTATAAAAAATGAACCAATGGGCCGCTGTCCCTGCTTTATGGGCCGGTCATTGGCCAATTAAAAAAAAAAATCATATTATATGGACCGGCCCCCAAGTGCGTCGGCCCACCGGGCATTTGCCCGGTATGCCAGATTACCAGTCCAGCCCTGGCACAGGATGATATACAATCTCATGTATTGTTCACTTTTCCAAGCAAACTTTATCCTGTACCATTTTTACATGTGTGTGATTTGCTTCATTCTTGAAAGAATTAAACTTGATCATTCATTCTAAGTGGTACATTGTCTCTATCGTCTCTCTCATTAATCTGAACTAAACATTTTTTTTAACCTGTGTACATGACTTAATATACAGTATAAACAATAGTGTCATTTAAACATTGGCGGAAAAAAAGGCTCAGGGTGGTCTGACGATGAAATTATGGCTCTTTTGGAAATCTTGGTCGACGAGAGCATCCAAGACAAATGGTGCTAGTGTGAGTGCACCCTAAATGATCTAAGGAGGATGGCCACCTTTCTGTTAGTTTTGAACTAAAGCCATAATAGAGAACTGATGTTTATGTGCTTCAAGCAAGTATGTCCAACAAAATCAGCTTGTGCCAACAAACCTACTGAGCTAACAAACCTCTATATGGCTGCTGTGGAGACAGCCAGCCTATTTCTTTCAAGCTTACTTCAGTCATTTTGCAAATAGAATTGAAAAAAACATTGTAAGGTGTTAAACGCTCTAACAGAGTTCTTTCCTTGGTTGGATGAAAGACAACAGACAACAGGATACCGTAAAAGAAAGGGGTGTAAATGCTTTTAGACCCTGGTTTGAGTGTAATCTTCCTGCAGCTGCACCTGAACGCAGTGTGTTTATGGAACAACATTGTTAATAATGTATGTTCACAGGGCAGGACAGCAGGTTAGAATCACTGCTGCTATTTGTTTCAACAATCCTTCTTTTATGTTGCTGTTGTATGTTTGTTACGATGCTACGTTCTGGGCGTGTTTCCACCTCAGGCTCAGCTCCCAGCATGCACTGCAAGTCACGGTGCAAACCTCCTCCACGTAATCTGGCCCTCTTCCCGAGGCTGGATGTCACGTTAGCATGTAGCACTCTCACTGCGTGGTTGCTGCTCAGTCTCAGAGCGTGTACTTCCTGTGTGGGTAATTAATCCAGGCATGAGGCAGGAGGAGACATTCAAAAGGACAGATTTTTTGCTCCTCAGGCGTAATGGGTCTTGTCAGATGTGGGTGACTGCGGTGTTGAGGCCCGTCGGGGGCTCGTGAAGACGCTGGGTCTCATCTACACGCACATACATATCTTATAATAAAACACAGCTTCATTGTCTTTGTCCAAAGGTTTTCTACTTGTATGTGTGCATTCCTCATGTGGTGCACTGTGTGATTCTGGCAGCACACATATTTTATTGTTTTTATGTAGTAAGTTTAATGAACAGATCTGTGTTTTGTTATGCTCCTTTTTTTAAAGAGGAAAAATGATCCCAGGTTAAACAATACATTTTGTCTAAGTTCAGGTGTCGAACCAAACTCAAAATTGTAGTATCGTGACCACACTACAGCGGAGACAGAGGGGACAAGCTGATGGCGAGGATGAGCAGGGGGCGGGACCTACAACCCACAGGGACAGATTGATTGACAGACATTAAATGCTAATATACCCGACTGGTTTACTCATTAATCATTGAGTTATTAATGAAAATCAAAGACAACAAACTTACTTTAAGAGTTAAAAACATGAGTACAACTCCACTGTCTGAAAGCACATGAACACATCAGAAGCTACATTGTTGTTCTAGAAGAATAACAGACAAACAGGAGGCCGCAGCAGCGTGAGTCTTTGCTCTAAAACTGAGTGAGTCTGTCTCTAAACACCACCTGGTGGGCGTGAGCGAGGCTGTACTGAAGGTGTGGGGACTGCTGTGGAGGTGTGGTTACCTGATACAAAAGGTGTGGTAGTTAATAATAATGGATTGGATTTATATTGCGCTTTACTCCCGAGGGACCAAGGGACTCAAAGCGCTTACAGTCTGTCCATTATTCATTCATACACAGTCACACTGGTGATGGTAAGCTACAACTGTAGCCACAGATGCCCTGGGGCAGACTGACAGAGACGTGGCAGCCATTTTGCGCCTACGGCCTCTCCGACCATCACCACATACATTCACTCAACATTCTTACACATTCATACGAGGCAAGGTGGGTTAAGTGTCTTGCCCAAGGACACAACGACAGTTACAGTAAATTATTATTATTATTATTAACTCTGAGTGGAGTGAGAACACAAGACACTCCACTATAGACCCATTTCCACTGTAGTAGTACATTTTAGGGCATTTCTATTGTCACAAGGGGTGCAAAGAATCCCAAATAATAATAACGTACAACAATCCTTTGGTAACCAAAGACCCACACTGCAAACACTGCAGTCTGTTTTTTGCCAACAGAGAACCCTTACTTGAACAAAAATGATAAATGAAAGGATAAAGGATTTCTTGTTCCTTCTTGCCTGTCCAGCCTGACCCATTCACTTTTAGGAACCCCTTCCGTGTAAACGGAGAACTGTTCTCCTGCATTAGCATATAAGCTACAAATTAAGTAAGTCCAATTTATTTACAGCACCTTTCACAGACACACAAAGACCAGTGCAGCCTAATTACTAATCATGTATAACTACAAATCAGCAGTTTGTCACATTTAACTGTGGTCTTTTGCTTTTCAACAAATCCCAGCCATGACAATCATCAGTTCAGCAGCACTTCCACTTCTGTGATGTTCCAGGGATGTCTTACTAAATGTAAATTCTTCTATTCAAATGGATCAAGTGAAACCTGAAACACAAAGAAAGAATAAATCCATGTTAAACGACTTGACAATTACGCTGCTGTAGAAAGAAATCACTAACAGTCTGACAGAGAACATTCTTCCACATATCTGACTTTGAAGTTTCATATTTTTACGTCGTATCACCAAACACAAATCCAGGGCTAAACCGCTCATTTGTTCTGCTTCAGATGTATTTATCCGAGCGGTGTCAGCCCACTCATTATCATCACATTTGCCAAACACGGATCAAAAGGCCGTATGCACACTGGCAGCCAGGTTACCTCTGCCTGGCGCCCGGAATCAAAGTCACAGATTAACAGAAAGGACCAGGGGGCTGGTGGAGGCGAAGGTCATGTGACACAGTCTCTTCTGACGTACCACCGATCTAGCTTTTGATTCCATCTTTCTTTACATCCCGGTGTGTGCGTTCACTGTTGTGCGCTTAGTCTGAAATAAAATCTTTAGTCCTGATTTAGAAGGCACTTACAATGCATTAGCTTTGTGGTAATTACTCGAAACTCAATTAAAGGAAACCGCTGTAGACCAAGACTAAACTGGAGGGCTTAAGCTGCAAACGCTGGTAAATGGATTTGGAGTTAATTTAGTGAGTCAGAGGGTGAGACAGCCATCAGTGATGTTTTAAGCTGCAGTATCCAACCTGATTGCTTCTAGTGCTGTGTGGGTCTTCTCTGTTGTCTGCTCCGTACTGGAATTAGTTTGTGTTTTCACTAGTGTGTGTTTCTCGGTCGCTAGAGACCTTTTTTTAGATGCTCAGTGTGGTACAGATAACCCCAAATGTCACAAGTTCTGCTCTATTTTAATGCAATGTAGGCTGTAAAAGCAATGTTTTAATTTCACAAAGTGAGAGTCGTGCAACTCTAACTCTGTCTTAAATCAGAAATAGATTATAAAAGCTAGCTTTGCTCAGATAGCCTGTTTTCTCTTTGAATATAGAAAATTAGATAGCTCACAGAGGAACATTCAGAGCATGTGCAGCATGTGTTGAGTGTCCACTGTCTCCGGGTCAATAAACTTCTCCTGCCTAACACATCCAGAAAGTCTCCAGTCTGTTGTTCTTGTGTGACTCCTCTCCAAATATTCCCAAACAGAGAAGACGAGGTGAAAAGAGCCACAAGAATCTTCCCAAAGGAAGGATCCTTCCGATTAAGAAACACGTTAAAGAGACGTCTCTAGCCCCAAAATGATACACACAACCCAATTTTCTCAATTTTCACCCAATTCTCTACTGTAGTCCTTAGATTTAAATCCTGGAAAGATTAAGAAGAACTTCTTTTTATATATTTAATGCTTCTATGGATTGTGTGTCTGCTATTGTTTACAAATAAAGTTAATTCAATTCAGTTCAAGTTGTTTTGATCAGAAAATAAACCAGGAGTGGTTCTTGCTAGGGCAAACAAAAGATAAAATGGTTCTAATGTAAACATGATGCATTATTTTTTGCCCTTGAAACATTTATAATTTAAAATAAAATCTATTGTCATTGTGCAGGTGGGTATGAAACTGAAAGCAATGCTTCTTCAGAAAAGAAATGTGGGTTTATTGTGAAACATAAAGCAAGTACTAATGCAAATATAAGTGCTATAACTCGTGCTCAGGGCCAGAATTACAAAGCAGTGGGAAAAAAAGAGGCATGTCTACAGTATGTACAACCTGGAATAAAAAAGTGTCACTGGAGTCAGCAGTAAGTTTGTTTATTGGCTTATTAAGACATTAAGAACCCACACGTATAACGCACACAGTGTGTAGTTTTGTAGTTATTTGTTATATTATAAATGTGTGAAATTTGAAATAAAAATGACTATACAGTCCCTACTTGTGTAAAAATTTAAAAATTAAGAAAATGCGTTTCTTGGGAATTTTGAGGTTACTTGCATTTCATTCAAAAACATGCATACAGCTGTACTTATCATCCAAATCCTAAACTCACTCCACCCTCACCAGCTGCATTCTCTCTCCGTTTTGGCTTCCACCCTCTGGAACTCCCTACCCAAAGACCAAATACAAAACAGAAATAACAAGGCTGCACAGTAAATTAAGGACAACTTTGATAAATGCACAATCTTATAAAAATGTAAAAGAAATATACACAATAAGTGGAAGTAATGTAAACACTCACTGCCAAAAAATAACTGAGAATGCTTATGAATACATATGCAGCAGGGGCTGTCTATGCTTTTCCTGTAATCAACAACATGACATTCCTTTGGTGAATCTGTAAATGCATGTTTTTTGAAACTGGATGCTACAGTAAATCTGCCCCTGAGGTCTTTAAATGAAATTAAACATATGACAAATTCACATCTTTACTGCACACTTTGTTAATATTACACATCAAAGCTTATGCAACAGCACATAAATACATTAAATTTATGAGATAGCGTTGTCTTTAACTGTCACTGTAATTGCTGTGGGATTTGTAGTTCCCTCGGCCCTCTCTCCCTTCAGCCGGTGTTTGCTATTGCCGTATTATCTCACGCCGTGCCAGTGTTTACACTTGTGCGGATGTTGGTATCTGCCTCGGGTCTCGTTCAGAGCGCTGTGGTGTTTTATTCATGTATCTTTGTATGTAGTCTAACACGCCTCGGGCCATTTTACGACCTCAAGCCAGGCTGTCTGTTTTAAGTGAATATCTGTATTTACTGTCTCTAGTGCTCTCCTTCACTGATGGAGTGCTGACATACAGAGAAGTTGAGTGCACAGCAACTGGCCTCGTTTTGACAAGGTCTTTCTTAAAGCTTGCAATTAGCTGTGATATAAAACACTCAATGGATTTATCAAGTAGACCTTATGTATTTGAATATACATAGTGAGAGGCTAATCTACTGCTGTTTTTTATGCAGAATGTTATAACCCTTATAGTGCAGACAAGTAGTATAGTGTCAGTACAAGTACACGTTATAGTTGGATTTAACCAGGTTTTAGTTAGATTTGAATAGGTGTTAGTTGGATTTGAACAGGTTTTAGTTGGATTTAACCAGGTGTTAGTTGGATTTGAACAGGTTTTAGTTGGATTTAACCAGGTTTTAGTTGGATTTGAACAGGTTTTAGTTGGATTTAACCAGGTTTTAGTTGGATTTGAACAGGTTTTAGTTGGATTTAAACAGGTTTGAGATGGATTTGAACATGTTTTTAGATGGATTTCATCAGAAATTGTAAGTTGTGTCTTAATGCTGGGGCCAGCAACAATACATTTTATCTCTGAGCCACATAAAATCTCATCTTGTGCCACGATTGGCCCCTGGGTGGGACTTTAGACATGCCTGGATTACATATTTTTGTAGTGATTCATGCATGTGTGCACATGGATTGTCAAAAGACAGACAGTTCGTCATGCTATGTGTGGATCTAGAAAGTGATAAATGGAGCTAACAGTAAAACAGGTCTAAAACTATACATTTAGATGCACAGGTTTTAGAAATTTTAAATTTAAATGAGAAAGTATAATATATATATAATAAGTATATATATATAGATATATATATATAAACTTTGTCCTTCACCCTACGCGGGTGACCACAACGGCCTTCCTCTGCTGTTTGTCCACCACCACAATGTCTGGTTGGTTCGCCATTACCATTCTGTCAGTCTGAATCTGGAAGTCCCACAGGATCTTGGCTCGGTCATTCTCTACCACCTTTGGAGGTGTTTCCCACTTTGACCTCGGGGTTTCCAGTCCATACTCCGTACAGATGTTCCTGTACACTATGCCAGCCACTTGGTTATGGCGCTCCATGTATGCTTTCCCTGCCAGCATCTTACACCCTGCAGTTAAGTGTTGGATTGTCTCAGGGGCCTGTTTGCACAGCCTACACCTTGGGTCTTGTCTGGTGTGGTAGATTTGGGCCTCTATTGCTCTGGTGCTCAGGGCCTGCTCCTGTGCAGCCATGATAAGTGCCTCTGTGCTGTCCTTCAGTCCGGCCCGTTCTAGCCATTGGTAGGATTTCTTGATATCAGCCACTTCAGTTATGTTCCGGTGGTACATCCCATGTAGGGGTTTGTCCTCCCATGATGGTCCCTCCTCCAGCTCCTCTTCCTCTGTTCCCATTGCCTGAGACATTTACTGAGCACGTCTTTTCCACAGCCTCATCGAGTTTGCAATGAAGTCTCGGAAGTCCTGTTGATGTTGTACATCTCCAAGCATTCAGTGATCCATGTGTGTGGCATTGAGTCATATGCTTTCTTGTAATCAATCCAGGCAGTGCACAGGTTGGTGTGTCGGGTTCTGCAGTCTTGGGTGACTGTTCTGTCAACCAGGAGTTGGTGTTTAGCTCCTCTGGTTTCTTTGCCGATGCCCTTCTGTGCTTTGCTCATGTATTGATCCATGTGCCCACTTATCTTAGCCGCAATGATGCCTGACATGAGCTTCCATGTTGTGGGGAGACAGGTTATTGGCCGATAGTTGGATGGGGCTGTACCCTTTGCGGGGTCCTTCAGGATCAGGATTGTACGCTCTTCGGTAAGCCATTCAGGGTGCGTCCCATCCCTTAGCAGCTGGTTCATCTGTGCTGCAAGGCGTTTGTGGAATGGGTGAGCTTCTTTAGCCACTGGGTGTGGATCCTGTCAGGGCCCGGTGCTGTTTAGTTTTTCATACCTGAGACTCTTTCTTGGATGTCTGCAGCTGTGATGATAACTGGATTCTGAACACTTAGCCGTTGTAATTGGCGTCGGGGTTGCCTTGCATCCATTCCCGTCATGATCTTGTCTTTCAGGTCAGTCGCTGCCTCGTTCAGCTTTATTGCACTTGTTGGGGCTTCGTACCCAATCTCTGACCTCTCGTCCTGGCTCCCCCTTGTAATAGCAGTTGCCGCTTGTGGATGTTGGAACACTGAGCTACTAGTTGCTTCGATGTAAGCCTGGATTGTGGGTTTCGAAGTAACCATTCATCCCACATTCTCTTCATGTAACCCCTCTGACTAGGGTTACTGGAGTAGTAGCATTCCAGAGCCTTGTTATCGCATCTCGCACATCTCCGTCTTGTTCTTGTTCCAGTAGCCCATTTGTCGTCAAGTTGCTCTGGTTCCCCAACACCTGACGCAGAGCTTGTTTGGCCGGTCGACGTCTGATCCGGCTTCTCATAGCATTTATTGTCTCTCATAATTTTTATGAGGTAGGCAGTAGCGCGAAGGGTCTTGCTTAAGGACCCACACTGGATAGTTCATAGAGCCATATATATATATATATATATATATATATATATATATGGCGCTCTGAACTAATATATACATATATATAATCACAGCTTGCTTCCAGAAAAAGTGTCGGCTGGTCCACACCACTTGTCAATCAGGAAGTTATGACTACCAGTAAAATTTATAATTAGTGCTGAATACGTCTTTTTACAGCAAAACAGTGCAAAAAAGGAAAACAAACAGTGAAAAGGGAAGCAACGGGAAATGGGGATAAATATTTACAATTCAATCATGCAGATAATTGCCGTGAAGTCGAAGCTGGAAGTGTACAGTAAAAAAAAAAAAAGGTCCGGTTGTATTTATTTATTTAATAGAAGAGAAGCGAAGAGAAGGAGAGGTCCATAGGCTGCTTTTGGGGGAGAGTGGCATCTGAGACAGGGACGGCAAAAAAAAAAAACTGTTAGTGCCACTTTTGGTTGTAACGACAATACTGCAAAACAAACTGGACTTATATTCAAAATGATTTGGCTGCATTACACAATGTTCTACCGTCACAGTGCAAACCTCTCCCTGCAACAACTGCACAGCAAACTTGCCTGCTTTTATTTTCATTAAAAAAGTCAAACTGCATCAATTCACCACCAAAAAAACATTACATCAAACTGAAGCTTAGAGTTGACCATAAACTTTTAGTTCAATCAAATGTGATCCTGTAATTATCTCTGCCTCGTTAAACATCACATGAATGCATTGCCAATAATTTTCAGCATTTTCTTCCCTTTATGTTTATCTTTTCTTTGTCTATTTTCTGCTTTTAGCAGACGTGTCCAGTGCTGGAAAAGACACTTTATCAGTTTTATATTATCTCAATGTTGTTAAGCCGTGTAAACAAATGCTAGCGTCTGAGGCTCAGGACTCATTCGAGCGTTGATTGTTCAAAATCTCTGGTATGCGCAATCTCATCTCTTAAAATCATTGATAACAAACACTAGATGACATCTTATAGTTTTGTTTTACAGTATGCTATTAAACATATCCTTTTAAATACAAGACAGAAAGAAATCAGAAGTTTCCTGGGTAACTTGGACTTGGATTTGCGCTACTTCAGACAACTCATGCAACTTTAAAGGAAAGAAATGCGGCATAGCAGACTGTTTTTCTCTGAACATTGATTTTTGTCCCACATGTATACACTCCAGGCTGTGTGGTTGGTGTATGTAATACAAACTGGTATAGACTGACTGTGAACAGCTAATATCACATGATGGACTCTGAGTCCTGGAGAGAGGCTAATGGTGTGACAGATGGGCTGCACCTTGTGTCAGTGTGGGTGGTGAAGTCCTCCTGTCCCTGTGTGTAGGCTCCTGTTGGGTCTGGCCTATGTGTGTTGGCGTCTCTGTGCCTTCACGTAGGTGCCACTGCAGAATCTTGGCTGGTGCTGTGGAATAAAGTTTGTGAGTGTTGTGTGTGTGGATCTGTGTGTGTTTGTGTTTGGTGGGCTGGTGAGTGGGCGGACATTGTGGAAGCACTGAGCCTCCTTCTCTTGGGGAGCAGATGGTGACGGAGCCAGTTGCTCCACACGACTGTTCCTGACATTATCGCTCAGGGGAGAGAGATACGCCAAGGATGAGCACAGAGAAATTTCAACCATTTCAATATGAATTTAGTTTGTTCAAGTAGATACTGTTGAGGCTTATGCAAGGCTTAATTAGTTTATAACAAACCAAAAAAAAAAAAATATTTGGTCTGAATAAATAACAATTTAGAGTACTGAAGCCACAAATATAAAAAAACAATAAATAGTTTTTGGGTTTTTTTTTTTTTTGCACTGTGGGCAGACAAATTCACATAGAATCTGATCAGATGTAATATTGCTCCTTGTTTTTGAGCTGTGTTCATTTTTGAGACCCTGTGACCTGTACAAACCGAACACCAGATATGGTGACTGTCCTTCCACATATTTGAATAAAATTGCCTGTTTTCCGTCCTGGTTCTGGGAACACCACCTGACTCTAAAGGTCCGCTGCCCCATAACCCTGAGGTGGAAATCACGAGGTGGTTTCTTTTAAATATCTGGGACAATCTTTTGAAAAGGAATGTACATGTTTATATCTGATGTGAGAGTCGTTAAGGCTCAGGAGAGTCGTTAGTGACACTGCTCCATTCAGGTGCTGTGTTTGTTGTTCTAGAGTGCAACTCTTTTGTTTTAGGTTTCAAAACACTGTTATAAATAATACTTTGAGGACAGCAATTTCCGAATTTTGGCCAGAGAGGCCAGATAGTTTGAGAGAGGGGTGAAGGAAGCCATTTTTGTGAAAATGAAAGCGCCTTCTTTGAACAGAGGAGGTGGCCTCAGATTCATGTTGCCTAGTATTTATAACAGTGTTTTGAAACCTAGAAAAAAAGAGTTGCACCCTAGAACAACAAACACAGCACCTGAATGGAGCAGTGTCTGCTACTCCTGAGCCTTAACGACTCTCACATCAGGAGTCAAACTTCCCTTTCAGAGACCAGAACAGCCTGGTCCATCAGGTTTGATTTCAGGGGAAACTCCTCTCTCTAGAGATATAAGCTCAGCTCTCTTACCAGTTGATCTCAGAATTGACAAAGTCTCTTGGAATAGAGACGAAACGTCTTCACCTTGAAAACTGAGGCCAGATGCTTTTACTTAAACCTTTTATTTTATAGGACAGAAAAAGTACCCTTCATGAACCTTCCCACTTACTTACTGCATGGTGAATATGAATTACCTTCAGGGAAGCATTATTGAGCAATGAAACATAAGAGCAACCAATACAAACTTCCTTTTATCCCTACGTTTGTTGCTCTGCTTAACAAACCTGCCTAACACCAGGTTTACTTCTTTTGCTTTTATCTATTCATTTGTTGCTTTTATTTTGTTTTTTTATCTCTTTAAAAGTGTTTATTTATTCAATCCAATCTTTACTTCTTTTAGTAATTTTATTCTTTTGACCTTTTTATTTGAAGTTACTTTGAAATACCATTCTGTCACTTTATATTTATTTGCACATGTACTGTACTGACCGGCACTGTAGTGAGGGAGAGCAATATTGTTATGGAAAGCCATATTCTGTGTATGTAATATAGCATTTGAGCTGACTGTTTGTCCTGCTATGTGCTTGTGTTTGATAAATGTATGCACTGTATTGTAGCTGCGGGCAGCACTGTGAGCCCAAGACAAATTTCCCTCTAGAACAATAAAGTTGAATCTGAATCTGAATGTCTGGTTACACAAAACAAACTTTGCAATCTGAACTTGTTCAGTTAACCCTCTCTGAGGAGCTGTGAACACACTGTGAAAAACAACCGATGGGTGACATGTTATGATTAAGACTAACACAAAACTAAAGTGAAGTCATGCAGAACGAACAGCACAAACTAAACAAACAACACATAAAAATGAAGACCAACAAAAGTACGGAGGCAATGTAGGTTAAGTGTCTTGCCCAAGGACACAACGACAGTATGTGGGGGAGAGCGGGATGTTATGATGTTTTGGGATGTTTCAAGCGAGGATCGTACCGCCCACCCGCCGCTCGAAGGACGGCCGCTCTACCCACTGAGCTACTGCCGCAGTTTGAGCTGCTGAGTGTGTCACTCAGGAAAGGTCTGCTCGTCCCGGTGGTATGGAGTTATAAATCATTTATATCAGAGTTTTCTGTCCAGCTGAGGGTACTGTGTCAGTGGAATAGGTATGATTCTACCAATAACGTCTAACAAGTGTCGTGTCTGATTCTGACCCCTCAGTCTTCAGCACGATTGAATGCAACAACTCATGAACACACAACCAGTTCAATGCCATAGAGTCTTTATTGTAACAACAACAAACGACCCGAGTAGACTATTCCCAGCTCTACTAAAGATTGTACATCGAAGTTCAGCTTTTATACAGTTTTACCATAACATCTTTTCTTTCTTTTAACCTTTGTCCTAGTTCCTCAGTGACCTCTTTGGTACCGGGGACCCATGTCTTTATCTTCAACTAGATCTTCCCTGTATCTGTGTGTGTGTATTAAACTAATCATGTTTTAAAACCATACACTCTGACATTCTGTTTTCTCTTTTCTATTAATATGCTTCTAGATGTATTAATATAACATCTCATACTTGATAAACCATGCAAAAGTATAAACCATAAGACACTTAATATAAACTCATACATAAATCATAAACTAAATAAGTACACAGAAATAAAACAAATATCATCCAAAATATTACACTACAGAACCATTAAATCAGAGTGAGAATTGATATTTTGGAATTTAAAATTGACATACTGTATTAGGTTACTAATGATAAACATGGCAGGTAGTAGAACACAATTAACAAAGCTTGCTAATGACTATCAGTGATTCACAATGTTTTTAACTGGTGTGCTGAGCAGTATAATAGAGACAGGTGTGCACATTTCACCACAGGATCTAATCAGCCTGTGTTCAGCTGACATGCCAATGTAGCCTTGTGGCCCGCCACCTGTGTTTTCCGCTACATGGAAATGATGCTGTAGCTCCGACATGCTGAATAGAAACACTATGAGCCATGAATCAGACGACACAGCAGCCTACTCATGCTTATTTTAGCACTTACTCAATGATGATTTAATATGAACAGTGTGGAATACAATCAGCTTCACAGGCTGCACTGAGGCACGCAACAGATACTAAGGTACAAATACTGCCAAAACTGAAACTGGTGTAAAATTGTTACAATTGTTTTGGATTATTTACTTTCATTTTCTGAGGATCTATCATACAATCAGCAGACTACAGTGTGTAGCTCCACCTTTTACGTAGTAACCATACCCCGTTGGAGCCAAAGATAAAAAGATTACCAAAATGGTATGGTGCAATAAGCAGTGTAGTCCAGTGCACAATACACTGTACAACCCAAGGGAACAGTTAAAAAAATCTAAACAGTGCAAGTCCAGTCTTAGACCAAAACCAGACTCATGGAGGTCAGTGTTTGGTGAAGGAGACAGGGTTAGTCCAGACTTAGACCAGGTCCAGACTCATGGAGGTCAAAAAAGAAAATATACAAACAACCCTTCATACCCATTCGCTTCTCTAAGTAAAATATATCTGACTCTCTTCCTCTCACTGCAATTTCTACCCAGTAGCACCATTTTAAACCAATTATCTAAAATTGGGCAGACTTTATGCAACGCTTCCTTTCACTGGTTGTATGTCTCGAGATGTAGGAGATGTAGTTATATATATATATATATACTGTATATACTGTGCTCTGAAAATCAAAACAGTAAATCTACAGAGGCCAGACAAATTCTAGGTTGGTCAGGCTATTTATGAACTCTGAATTGAGGGGAAATGATGGTATGACAGATATTTCAAATGTAATTATTGTGCTTTTGTCTGAGCTGAAAACGGTACTTTGGAAATAAAAAAAATTGTAGAATAGTAATAAAAATCATCACAATCTGGCTTGTTGTTCTCCTCTGATGAGTATTCCTGCTTACAGCGCCGGTGCGGCTAAATGAGGCCTGTGATGGACTCAGTGCCAGAGTGAAGCGTCCAAACCTCCTCTTCCTCTCACCGCCTGCTGCACGCGGCACCGGCCAATCAGCTGCTCACACAAAGGCCGAATTAGCATATTCCCTGGCACTAAATCGCTCCCTTAATTGCAGCTGCATCGAGGGCCGTGTTCTCCACACCTCCCGGCTCTTTGCACTCTCTCCATCACAAGCCTTTCCAAGTATCTTTCTTTTTTTTTTACTGCCATTCTTCCTCATTGCCTGCCATTCTTCCCCCAATCAGTCAGTCTTCATCAGACAGCGATTGTGCGAGCTCAGAGGGAGAGGGGCTGGGGTTTGTTTGGCATGCTCTGCTATAGGAACAGGGTTGTCAGTCTCGAATGATGCTCTCATAATCAGCACATTGGAGAGAGGCAGTGCGTGGAATGACAATAGCAGCCTAATGCTCCTGACATCTCTGCGGTCTCCTTTGGCCTGACATTATGTTTCTGGCTTTGTTTTCGACACATTTTAGTCTCTTTTTGTTTAGCTGTTTGCTTCGGTACACTCATTTTTTTCTAGTTTTTTTTTGGGAATATCTTTTACTCATCTTGTAAAACTTGCAGTAGGAAAAAGGTTTTGGGTGCTAGTGTAGTTTTTCATCCATGCTTCACTGTGATGGGAAATATTTTATGTAATTCTCTTCATTTAACTGTGGCTTATTGTTTTGAGCAATAATAGATGTCCTGATATCTCTTTAGCCAGAACTAATATATTTGCTAAAGATACAAATACAAGTATAGCCATACAAAGACTTTCTAATTATTTAATTAATTTTATTGATGTTTTCCAGGCTATGCTTACTTGGGTTATAATTAGGCCGTTTAACTGGTATACAGTTGAAGAATAAGTTCACATGCACAAGATAGAAGTAAACTTTTTAGTCCACAGCTTCTGCTTTGGCCATTGCTGCATTTGCCTGGTATTTATAAGCCTTTGTTTAAAAGAGAAAAGGAGCTAAAATGAAACCTGACTCAGAAAGATTTTTTTAGAAGTATCTGTAGCTGCGACATTTCCTAGTACAGACATCTATGTCTGCCTCTCCAAGCTGTGACACCCTACAAAGCAACGGGGTGGTCACAAGGCTTCTGCTGATTATCAAATGCTAAAGTTAGTGTTAGATCTTAATATACTATTTTTTAAAAAGACTAAATCTCTTTTTTTAAATTTTTTTTATTTACAGAAACAGAGTGGGATGGGAATACCAGAAATGTCAAAGAACTGTCGAGAGAGTTACCAGAGAGTTACTGAGGATGCAAAAGGTGGGGCTGGCCAGAACCTCAGACTGCTGAACCACAATAGCACCCTAAATGCATATCCACTGGGAGTGCCCGGAACTCCACAGATTTGTGTCAGCTGTCACTGGTCAGGACTTAAAATCCTCGTGATCCTTTGGTTTTGAACCACTTACCCTCCTCTCCCTCTCCGAGTGGGTTCAGACAGCCATCATGCTCGGGAGTGGAAGGCACCATCTGCTCCAGCTTGGCCTCAGTGGCACACCTCTCTGGCGTGCCACAGGAAAGGCTGTCACTAATAAACTTTAATTAACTTGGCTACTTAATTATGTAATAATTGAGTCATTTGTGAATAACAACATTAACGTTCTGTGTTGAATCTGCACGAGCACACACACACAAATAACCCTCAAAGGAGCACATGAATGCATTATAAGTTAGTAAGCAGTAGACTTGCTTTTTTTCTGTAAAACATTTCATTGGTAACATGCTCCTGACAGAAACCTGCCTGCGTCATTATGAGTTGTGATCCAAAATCTATTGCTGCACATGTGATTCCTTTCATCCCATCACACTTACACATCTGCCTGTAAAACCCGCACTCTTCACTCTGCCAGCTCAGCTTACACTGTCACAGCGTTTTCCTTCCTGCTGTACACCGTCAGAGCAGCTGTCGACCTCTGTTGTTGCTCGTAGTTTGTCTTCTGGCGTTGCTGTTGCGGTGGCACTGTTCATTCTGCCAGTCAAAGCCGAGGCAGCGACGGCATCAGTCATCTCTGTGCTGTGGAGACAAGCTGAGGGAATGAGAGGCGCCAGTCACATTTCAGAGGGTAAAAAGCCCCCTGCAGTTTGTACAGTTGTGCCTCGGAGAGATAAGCCGGGGTCTTGGCTGCCATGGTGCACAATTTCCATACTCTGAAGTCGGAATGGCTACATGTTGAAGAGAGAAGTGGTCTGTGGCCTGTAGAGAGAATGCAGTTTTGAGACCTGCAGGCTCTTTGTTTACAAGGTCACTGTGGAGGTCTGTCTTCCACATTTACTTCTGTGCAATATTAAATTCAGCCACAAAAAGACTTACAGAACACCTCCATATCATCCAATGGTCCTAATTCAATTATGTCTTGAGGTACAATTTTTTTTGCAGTGTTGTTTGTACACATGTAATCTTTTATGATTATTTTCTTGGCCACATCATTCAAGAAAAGTGTTTTTCAGTAAGTAACTCTAAGTATCCTACCTTGTAAGAAACAACTATTCCACTTGGGTTGTTGCACACTGCTGTTTCATTGGTGTAAAAATGGTGATTGTATCAAAATAATAGTTTTCATTTCTAGACAGGTCTAGGCAGCTCTCTGCCCGTTTTGTGAATGTTTTTTTGCTGTAATCTCTGCTAAAGCGGAACAAAGAAAACATTTTCATTATAAATTTGCAGAGTATGTTGTTAATTTTCCTCATGTGATTTTGGAGTGCATGAGTGGAGCTGATAAATCTTAATAAGCAGGACTCGATGGTAGTAATCGCGTTTGAACCGAGGTCGGCACAAATAGGCTTTTTATTAATACCGCTTGACGAGGTTTCTGGTTGGAAGCTAAAAGCTCATTAGAACAGACTAACTAGTCCCTGGTAGCGGCGGCGCACAGCTGCGACTGGTCTCTAATAAAGAACAAGCTAATTGGCTAATTACATTCGCACAAAGCTTGTGTCTTGCATAAAGAGGGTCACTGTTTCAAATGGAATAAAGTGAGGTCAGTTCTTAAAGGAAGCTTGTGGTGTAATGAAGAGAAAATGATTGTGAAGCTGGTCTGGGGACATCTCCACAATATTGTAAAAGGAAATTATTGAGCTATAAATGTTCGGAATAAATGTTGGTGGAATACACATCATTTAAAGCGCTTTGGAACCCAGTGAAAAGAGCCTGTGGGTCTACAACAGCACAGAATGAACAGACAGGGCTGCGTTCATGTCTCTCTTTCTAGCATGAAAGATAGGACATGTATGAACTAACTGCAGTGAATATATCATCTGACTTAGTGTTACCTATGTCCCTGCAGGGCTACTGTAGGTGGCCCCAGGCCCTGGATAGGAAGGTTGTAAGGTGTTAGCATGGAAAGGGTCTGGAAAAGCTTAATGCCAGTTTGTTTTCATCAAGCCAGGGTAAAGCTACTCGAGGCCAACAAATCGGAAATTATAACGGATATGAAGTTAGCTAGGCGGAAATCTACGAAGAAGTAAACCAACATGGTGTGCTGCAGACGGCTGTAAATGACTTGTGTCATTTATGCTGTAAAAACCTGAGGATTATTTAAAACTGACTGGAGAGCAAAGGTAAACAAACTCTCGGCAGTTCCGCATCTTGATGGTTTTGAACAAGGGACTTGGATCCCCTAAGTGTGACACAAGGCAACACTTAAGCAGCATTCAAATGTGATTGGTTGGTACGGAACATATCTGAGGAACTGGCTTATGGAGCTTTGGCAGAGTTCCTGTACTGTATATAGAATAAACAGAGAGCTCACATCAGGCTGTAAGGTGTGCAAATGCAATCTTGAACTTCAACTCCAAATGCAGCCAAAAAACTATACACTGCTCTTTTTTATTGTTGTAATGTGATCTTGAATTAATTTATCTTCTTCCACTTAGTCCAAATTTGTGGTCATCAAGAGGTGTAGCCTATCCCAGCAGCTTTGGGCCTGATCCGGGGTACACCCTAGAAAATGACCAGCTCGAACTAGTAATATCTACTAATATCACAAGAACAGTTCCCTCAAATGGCTGTACAGACTTTACAAGAGAACACACATGTCCTCAGACCCTCCTTCAGGATCAGCTCACCCCAGAAGGAGGGCCTACTCACAGGATGGACAGGCCGTGCAATACATGTTTCCAGTTACATCCAAATATTTCACATATAGTCCATCTTTTACTATATACAAACAATCTAACATGGATATAACTACATTTAATATCAGCAGCAACAGTTCATGAATCTTCCTGCGAGGAGCTGGAGCTGGAGCTGGAGTCACGTTGGGCAATACTTCAATCTAAAATTAAATTTAGCAGTCGCTTTTATCCAAAGCCACTTACATTAAGCTTCTATTCACCAGTGCTGGAACACCACTGGAGGCAATTTGGGTTAAGTGTCTTGCCCAAGGACACAACAACAGTATACACCGTGGGGAGAGCAGGAACCTCACGGTTGCATAAAGGTTTGGGTCTACTCCAAGAACCTTTGCATCAAATTACCACTTGTTCAAAGAATGTCACAAGAAAAATCTAACTGTGGTCTTGTGTGGAAAAGTCCTGCGTTTTATTTTAATCTCTATTTCATACAACTGTGAATGTACATACACAGCACACATTGAAGTCTATTGCAACAGGCTGTGATAACTGAATAACTAATTTAAAATCGTCTCGCAGCTTAAACCATTTGATGAACAATACTTTGTGTTTAAATCCTTCTTTGGCAGCTTAAGATTGTGGTCTTTGCAGGAGTCAGCTTGATTGTTATTCTGCCCTCATAACAACAGTGCGCTGATAGGGGTCAAGAAAGTCTTCACCCTTGACCTAAACTTCAACTCTTTTAGAAGAAAAATATAACACAATGCATCATGGAAATACCTTGAATGGCTTAAGAGGATAAATGCTGCACAGTCAGTCCTTTTGTCTCCGCTCCTCAGAAGTTATTTCCACACATTTGTGTGTGTTACACTCCTCTAATAGGTCTGAGCTGCCACAAAAAAAAGCTTGTTGAAGATAAAAAGCTGGACGTAAAGCAACCACGGAAGAAAATGGCCGACCTGACAGGAAGTCTTTGACAGGGACCCGCACGGCAGGTAACAGGGGTGCGGGACTCTGACACCGAAGCTAAGAGCGCAGTCATCCATCAACTCCGGCAACTCCGGCTGTCAGCGCACCAAGCCCAGGGACAGAGAGGCGGCGCTGGGGCAGATGGGAAGGGAGAACCAGGCCTCGGGTCCTACACTAGAGCAGGAGACAGAAACAGGACTACAGCCAGGAAACGCCGCACACACGTCATGGTTAAAATAGGGGCTAAAATGTGCAGTGACCGATGGCCTTCCCTGTCCCTGTGTCTACTGCGTCTGGAGAAAGTAGATACAGCACATCCATCATCGTGCTCGTCCTGTCTCTGGGACCTTCAGGATCATAATGTGTGTGACTTAGAGTGTGTGAATGTGCATTTGGCAAGGGCTGTACAGGCTTTGTCCTTTGTATGTTTTCCATGTGTAAGAGACAAAAGGAAGGTCAAGTGCAGCGTGGAGCTATGCATTTACTTAAAGTAGCCTTGTTTCATTTACAGGTTCTAACGAGTACAGAGTAGATACAACTACAACATGTGTTATCTAGGGTTTTGACAGTTTAGTTTCTTCCCTTTTCTGCCTGAGAAGGTACTTCATGCTGCCCACTTCTGATAAGACATGTTTCCCCTGCTATGGAACACTTTCAAAACTTGGCATTTAAATTCACCATCTCCATACATTTGAGTGACCTACTGTTTAATATCAGTCGTTATTTAATGAAATGTAGTTAGCAAACACATTTTTTTTATTGATCAAGAGAGAGCCATAAGACACTGGGGAAAAGCTGTTGCGAAGTTTTGTTTTGTTTGCTGTTTTTTTTCATGTGAGCATTTATCACATGATGAAGAAAAATAGTTTGTGAATCATTTCAAATGAGCTTTTAGCTTGTTTCTCTTTTTTGTCTTAATAAAGCTTCTTTATAGTCAGTGATCAACAGACTGTAGTATTTTATCATAATTCTTTGGAAAACAGACACCATAAATGGATCTGGAAGCTTTGTACTCTTTTGGCCAATGGACCTGACTCATAATGCACAGGTCCAGTTGAAACGTGGCTGTAGAGCAGATGGTAAAGAAAACTAAAGATAATAAACCATTTGGTAATTCTATCCAATGAGTGCAATGCAAGGTAATTTACATGCCATAAACACCAATACTGCCACACCATTGGTCCGAACCAGCAGCAGGTCAAAAACATTTCATTGCCTTCAACTGGACGAGATGTACTCCTGTGATTTTGCAAACTCACAAATTTCACAAATCCAGGTGCTGCACAAGATAAACAAGTTTTAGCACCTGGAACAAAGACATCCGATAAAATGGAAGCAATGCATCAATCTTTGAGTGTGTTGCTAGTTCCACCTGCAATCTTTAAAACTACTGCTGCAGGGGAAGAATATCAGAGAGCAAGTGACTGATATGCTTGCAAGCACTGCTATTGTATTTTTCATGTGTTGGCACATTAGAAGGAAATACATAACTTGAGCAGATGTTTTATGGGCTTTTCTCATGGACAGGTGGATGAAAATAGCAAAGTTCCTAATGTGGTCAAGTCCACCATAATCACATCACACACTTTTGTGAATGATTATTACAGGAGGTAGTGTTTTTATTCTTCTAATCCATCTAACCAAGAGGGAGACATCTTGACATTTTCCTTCTCATTCAAGAGGCTTCCCCTGTTTCGACAACAGGAATAGGACCAAATGTTTTTTCATTAACTTTATTTAAAAGGTAGTCCAAGTGCATTGTGGAGTTATTCATTGAATTTGATGTTATCAATATCAAGGACACATGTTTATCTGGTCACAATTACCAAATTCCATTTTTATACTGTTTTCTCTACTCTTCATGTCTCTACGTTAATGATCAGAAACTCTCTTTACCTTCTGTGTGGTTATCTATCCCATTACAAAATGATCACGTGCCACTTGAAGCTAGCCAATTATAATCAGACTTTTACAGATGTGGCCCGAGCTGTTAGCCTTCATTTTAATATCTCATCAAAATTACAATTAGAACTGATTACCATCATCCCCAGCATGTCGTTAAAGGATTAGGAGAGCACAAACAAACCATTGGCGGACAGATTAACACGTATGAGCAAACAAACAGGCTGTTATTATAATATTATACCCAAGTGAATAATTGTCTGCAAAAAGCCCAGTTGAAAAAAATGCTGTGGTTAAAAATGAGTCACTAAAATTTTTGAGAATGTGTTTAAAAAGTTGTCATTAAATAAAACAAAAAGCCATTTTGGCATCGACATACAACAAAACAGTTTCCAGAATTAAAAAGCCTCTGTCTTAACATAATAAATTGACTATGATCAAACATATATTTAGGCAAAGTGTGGAGGTTTGTTTATATCATAATTATCTGGAATTAAGAAAAAACTATAACAAAAAAAACATTGCCAATGAAAATATTTCATTATGACAGAACTCCTAAACTTTTTTCCTTAGATTTTTCCTTTATTCTCAGAATTTTCTTTTCTGACTTTTTTTTCTCCGAACCTCTTTAAATCTAAAAAGTAACTAAAAAAATGACAGTGGCCCTAATCTTCTCTTGTAATAAACATTTAAATGTTACTAACATTTTCTTTTTTCATCCATTCAGTCAACATTCACCATGTGTATTCCATACATTTAACTGCATGAATGTGACTGAATGGTTTTCTGGAACTAGATTTCTCTATGTGTTGCTGATTGCCCTTGTGTACCATCTAGTCTGTGAAAGTATAGATGGTACAAAATCATTGAGTGACTCATCACATACAGTAAATATCTACTTTCACATAAAAAGCAATGTGTAAAGAACCTGGTGCATTGCAGTTTTTGTTATATTTCAATAGCTGCCAATCCATCTTAATGCCACATCTATACTTCTGTTGTCAAAAGCAATTCTAAGCACTTAGATAACCATGTGACATTTATTTACAATATTTTTGCTGCTGCACCAATTCACACGTTCACAAACAATTATCTTTTTTTCCTTTACAGCTGTTATGACATTCAATTTCCTGTAAACACATGGATGACAACAGTGGCACAACTTGTCCCACATGTGTCACAACCATTTCCTGGTGCCACGATTTCATTTACTTAGTGTTAGTAATAGTGCTCACAGGTTGATTAAAATGTAACTGTATTTGGAGTCTCTCAGGGATAACGCAGTCATGGGAGTCAGTGGGATCTATACAGATGAAGTTGAAGGAGATGTAGCTCAATTGCAGATATTGATACTCCAGCAATTTAAACACACAGTGATATAATCTTGTGATGAAGACTGATACTTGAGGAAGAGTCAGTAATGAATTTTGTAACTAAAGTCACCAGAGGCTGCCTGACAACATTAAACCTCCTTTTGTATGGCCCCAACAGCAGCACTTTATACAAACAGGATCAAATCCATCTAAAACCTGTTCTAATCCATCTAAAACCTGTTCTAATCCAACTTAAGCCTGCTCACATCTATCTAAAACCTGTTCAAATCCATCTAAAACCTGGACTTGTGCACAGCAAAACGTTTGATCCCCCCTGCCATAGAACCTGAAAAGTCGTTGATGGTACTTGGTTTAAAAAGTTTGGGAACTGATGCTGCTCTAAACCATTTAGACGAATGTGTGCTTCTTCCCCAGCAGTGCTCAGTTTGTAGGCTTTGGGCAGATGTAGGAACAGGTGGTAATAGAGCTTTAAGTACATTTTCTTCTAAGACACACAAATGTGAATATACATAAAAATGTGTCCCATTGATTACAACTTAATTTTACATTTAATATAATGTATTTTTAAAACAAGCTCATTCAACACCACAGAGCTTCATATTTTTTATCAGTTCTTGTGAAAGCCTCTATTATTTTACATTAATTTAAAGATATAAGTCACTGAAAACCCCTTCATGCCTATTTGGTTAATGTTACCAAACAATTCCTCATTTGTCAAGAACAAACTTGTAGTTTTTGATTTTTCGACTTTCAGTCTTTCACTTTTTAGGTCTTGCTCTTGATCTCTGGTCTTGGTCTTAATTTGTATCGTTTGTGTGGTCTTGTCTGCTCGCAGTATGGCTTCGAATATGACATACAGTATAATGCTGTTAAAAGCCACATCATGATTATAAAAACAAAAGAGAATCTAAAACTTTCATTTCCTGAATTCTATCTGTGTGGAAATGTTCTACAAGCCACCAATGAGTTTAAATATCTTGGTCATTATGTCACTTGTGATCTCTCCGATGACAGAGACATGTATAGGCAGCAATGCAAGTTATATGGGCAGGCAAACATGCTCATCCGTAAATTCTACATGTGCTCTGCCAATGTTAAAACTGCACTTTTTAGATCTTTCTGTTGCCCCTTGTATACTGCGCACTTGTGGCGTAGCTACAAGAAGAAGTCCATGCAAAAACTGTCGGTTGCCTACAATGATTCTATGAGGATGCTATTGAAGGTGCCAAGGTGTAGTAGTGCAAGTGAAATGTTTGTAAATTGTGTAAGAACTTGTGCAGCCGCTATACGCTTCTGTATTTACTCTTTTAATTGCAGATTAATGAAATTGGCTAATTATATAATACAAGCTCTGGTCTGTCCAGATATTAGCGCTGTGAGATTTACTTCTAGAATGTGGAGACACTGGCGATCCTGCCTTTATTTAAAATGTACTTATTGTTGTTTTTAGTGCTATATTTATTTATTTATTTATTTATTTATTTCTATGGACCAGTTGTTCTGTGTCCCTAATAAAGTTTGAATTGATTGAATTGAATTGTCTTGACTTAATGTTGTCTTGGTGACAACACTACGTGGTGCTAAAAGTCTATAATGTATAATGAGTGGTGTAATCTGAACTATTTAGTCAGTGAAGCTAATGTAGACTTACCTGATTTGCTTCCACAGAAGGCGTTTGCAAAGACAAAGGTAGCTACTTTAGACCACCTGGTCAGTGTAATGAATCAGTCTGTCACATCAGCCCTCAACTAAAATATCCTCAAAAACATCCAAAGTTTAACTTGCTCCTAAAATGCAACATGACACCCAACTTGTGTAGTTTAAACACATTCAATTGTCTCGGCCAAAATGACTCTTTGTTCGGGAGACAATCATGAAAGTTAAAGTCATATTTAATTGAAGCTACTTCTTTCTTGCTTCAGAATATTGGATAAGGGATAGATTATTTAAGACCTATGCGAACCAAAAAGGGAGGTCGGTGCTCCTCTCATCGATCCAGCTCATCAATATTTAATGTGTTACACAAAGCCAAGACACAGAGAGAAACAGGGGAGCGAAACATAAGTGGAAACTCGGCTTAGAAAGTTAAAGGAGACACAAAAGATCACCAGCAGCCCCTGGGTGAGCTACACGACAATATCTATAATAGAGATAGACGGAATATATTCTATCAGCTGACACTTAACGCGCTTAAAGTGCCTCCAACTCGGGCAATAATGTGATTGTGCTCCTCAGACAACATAATAACAGTGCCTTTAAAACACTCTACTGTGTGATATTTGTGTGGAGTAATCAAACTAGTGTCTAAGAAGAGTGTGTCACTTCATCTGTTCGACCGAGGGGCTTTGAACTCCTCACTGAGAACATACACTGCCGTTTAACTTTTCTGTAACGCCATCAAGGAATTCTTATTAGATCTCATTAAGCCAGATTGACTGTATTTCAAGTTAAAACACTAGAGGGGTGTAAAGTGAGCTAATCTGGTAGGATAGGTGTACCTTCATTTTTAGCTGTAGTATTTCATTGAGACTGCATTGAAGCAGTGTTCTACCAAAGCACACGTTATCGCCGCTTATCTGGCAGGTGATTGTCTTGTCTATGTTCAAGAATTTGGTTGAAGCTTCTCTAAGTGAATTTAATGGAATATCCTCTAGCTTTACTCAATAGATGCTTTGCCCAGATATATACATTTTTCAAATGAATTGTGTCCAATCTGGAAACACTTGCAATTTAATTGTGAGACCGGCAATAAAGCAAACCTTAATACAGAAGGGTTTAATACAGCAAACAAAAACAAGTGGCTAGTTATTACAATTAAAACTTTTTTCTATGGAATACAAAATCTAAAGATCACCAAAGAGAGGCAGAAGCAGAATCTGAAAGAAAGACCTAGACAAATGCACCAGCGCGAGGAGTGTGTTTTGTGACGTCTATTGTCCAGTTTTAATTTAACTGAGCAGTTCTTTTGTTGTTCCATTTCCAGTTTTAAAACGAGTCTTAGCCGTGTAATTGTATCACTTCTGTGATAAAATGAACATGGTGTTTTAAATAGTGTAAGCTATTTTATATATAGAAGGTCCTGTGCCTATCCCAGGTGGTGGCGTTACCCTGTCCCATTTGGTACAACTTTGGTCGGATCACTCACAAATAGTTCTCTTAGTACAGCTCATGTTATTTTTGTTTTCTGACACAGAACAAGTGGTTCCATTTCTGAACAAGGCAATACATTGTCAAGGAATTTCCAAAGAACTAAAGCTTGCCTCTATATCTATTTAGCTGTATTTAATTGTCTAATTTATATATAGGTATCATAGGTGCTACATATATAGTTAGTACATCTTAAGAATAGAGCATCAGAGAGAGCGCTCTTGTGTAGCTTGCCAGTCCATTAAAGCTCTTAAAACATCATCTCAGCAGGCATTGCAGTGGCCGGCTCCATTACTGAAGCACAAGAAGAGTACTGCGAGATCACAGTAATCACCTCATGTTGCTCTCTCCAGCGCTCGGAGTGATGTTCCCCTGGGGATACTGTACTGTCTGAGTGGATTTGGAGAGTGGCGATGTGAGTTTGCAAAACGTACCAGTGTCTGTGTGGTTGTGAGCGCAGGTACTTTTTGGCTTTTTCTCAGCGATGCATGTCTGGAAATGGCTGCTTCAAAGAACGCCTAGTTCTGAGAGCGCTAAGGACCCTCAGACTAATATTGAAGCACTCTCAGATGACTTGGATATCCAACTTTTCCTCTCATCTCAGCGGCTGACGATAGATGGCAGTACCACTGTGTTGAATACTCAAGAGCATGTTAACAGCTTTGCGTCAGGGTGAAAAGATGGATGTAAAATTGAGTGTGTTTTTGTCAAAAGAGATAATAAATCAGAACAGGAATTGACAGTGTCTTATCAAGACAGTGATGAACAATTTGTTTCAGACTGTATATTGTACACACAAGAAAAGGCCATAAACCTTTTCCTGAATATGTTCTGGACCGAGAACTTCCACAGACAGATTGAACACAGATTTATTTTGGATTTAATGGTGCAGTGTGTAAAATGTATAGTATACAGCAAGGTTATTATAGTTTTTAACATTTTTCAGTAGTTTTTATTTTTATTTTTTATTTTTTATTTTTTCATTTCAGATTTTTTTTTTTATTTTGTTTAGTTTGAATTAGTTTTTAAAGTGGGTTTACGAGTTTAGTTTAGTTTTTATTTTATCTTTAATGCTTAGTTTCAGTTTAGTTTTAATTAGTTTTAGTGTTAGTTTCAGTCTTTGCCAGGGTTAAGATTTAAAAAGATCAGAAAAAGTAAAATTTTAGAAAAATACTGAACAAAGATTTAAACACAACCCATTTTTTATGAGCTGAACTCAAAATTCCAAGACTTTTTCTATGTACACAAAAGGCCTATTTCTCTCCAATATTGTTCACAAATTTGTCCAAATCTGTGTCAGTGAGCACTTCTCTTTTGCCAGTACCGAACAGTACGGATGTAACAATATCAAAATCTCACAGTATGGTATGGTATATTAACTCCTTGGTACAGTGTTTATTGTGATTTTGTGGGGGTGCTCAAGATAACAAAACTAAATATACAATAATTCTCGACCAGGTACAATTATTTTTGTCATATTCCAAACGATTAAAGCAGTGATTTCTATATTTGGGCTAAAATTAAGCAAGTCATGAACAGAAATTGTTTTCTAACCAGTGTTTTACTTTTAAGGATTTTTAAGCACTTGCCCAGTGGATTCATATTGGTTCTCAAACAAGCCATGTCTTTTTAGTTTTTTTGTCATGAGGTTTGTTGACTTTTTAGGCCTAACTTAAACTGTACTGTATGTAATCACAGCTGTAATTACAGCTCACTGAAATGCATGGCCTAACCAAGTATCAAATTAGTAGGCCTATTTTTAAAGCCCTGCTCTATGAGTTTAACAGTATCCTACATGTTATATTCATAAATTGGTTTGTGTCTGTGATAGGGCTGAATGATATATCGTTATCGTATCTATATCTAGATATGAACTTTCAAGATATTACTATCAAAAAAAGCAACGATATAGACGATATAGATTTCCCCTTTCCGCGCTCGCCCTGCATACAACTCTGGCAGTCACAACAAACATCAGTTTTACGAGTGCCCTTGAATGCACCGCTAAAGCCAGCGCGCAAACACTACCAGGGAAGTGGGAACTATATTGTGAGAGGGGGGGGCGGCGTTTCCATGGTGATGCGTCATTGCTTGTCACGTGACACACCGCAGCAGCAACAGCGCTGAATGAATGATGATCTGCTTTTATGTCATTTTTCCTTTTTTATTCAGAATATTCACAAATGTGTTAGCTATGGCATGACATATCTGATATTCCGATTGTCAAATACATGCAAGTGGAAGTATATTGTTGTTTAAACACCTTTATAATGTCAGCGAAAATCACTTGTGTTCACACACAAGTGATTTTCGCTGACGATGAGCCGAGTGAACATGCAAATTCATTCCCTGACATTAGATGGCGCTTAATGTAAAACAGAAATACCCCCAATTGCTGTGCAATACTACTCCATAATAGTTCTCTTTTATCAAGATTTTTGTAATCGCTGTCGCGTTTGTCATATCGTTCTTTAAGTTCCGACACCAACGAGAACAGCAGTTCTACTTTCATCTTGCCTTGCAAGACACTACTTGGCGTATATCTTCTTTGCCGTTACGTATGTGTGCTTGGCAAGACCGTTTTGTGTTTGAGCGCCCCCAAGTTGTGTTTTACTGTAACTTCAGAAGCTCCAGACACATGAGCAAAAGCGCCAATCTCATTGGTCGTATAGTTTTTAACGCGGTTCGTCAAACCAAAAAAACGAACCCGAGGCGTTTTCTAAAAAATTACGCTTTTACGCGTGGCGTTTTTCGCGTTGGTGTGCACACTCACATTGGCGCCCTTTGTTTAGTCACGAGGCGTTAAACGTCGGCGAATATCGCGCGCGAAATTCGTCCCGGTGTGAACGGGCCTTTAGTTTGTGCTGCAGATGCAGTTCAGAGAATCGGATCTGTTGGATTTACAACCTCTACGTTTACAACGCGTAAATTCATCCACTTCTCCCGAAATACTTAAAAGTAAGTGGCTGGTCAACTGGGAATAGAATAGAGTAAACATTGAAGTTACTTATACAATGTGTATCTGATATGAATAAAACGTGTCGAATTATAATGGAAAGGATTATTATTACCTCTTCCATAGACATCAGTGTGTATTTTACAAACTCTAAATGTATTGTTTTTTTAGTACTTTTGTGAATTAAAATTTTGAAACCTAAAATAAACAGTATGTGGTTGAAAACACTGAAAAGTTGTGATATACACACGTGGACAAAAATGTTGGTACCCTTTGGTCAATGAAAGAAAAACTCACAATGGTCACAGAAAAAACTTTATTCTGACAAAAGTAATAATAAATAAAAATTCTATGAATGTTAACCAATGAAAGTCAGACATTGCTTTTCAACCATGCTTCAACAGAATTATTTAAAAAAATAAACTCGTGGAACAGGCCTGGACAAAATTGTTGGTACCCCTAACTTAATGTTTTGTTGCACAACCTTTTGAGGCTATCACTGCAATCAGACGATTCCTGTAACTGTCAATGAGACTTGTGCACCTCTCAGCAGGTATTTTGGCCCACTCCTCATGAGCAAACTGCTCCAGTTGTTTCCGGTTTGAAGGTTGTCTTTTCCAGACGGCATGTTTCAGCTCCTTCCAAAGATGCTCAATAGGATTGCGGTCAGGGCTCATAGAAGGCCACTTTAGAATAGTCCAATGTTTTCCTCTTAACCATTCTTGGGTGTTTTTTGTTGTGTTTTGGGTCCTGCAATTGTCCTGTTGCAAGACCCATGACCTGCGACTGAGACCAAGCTGTCTGACACTGGCCAGCACATTTCTCTCTAGAATTCCTTTATAGTCTTCAGATTTTATTGTACCCTGCACAGATTCAAGACACCCTGTGCCTGATGCAGCAAAGCAGCCCCAGAACATAACAGAGCCTCCTCCATGTTTGACAGTAGGGACAGTGTTCTTTTCTTGATATGCTTAATTTTTCCGTCTGTGAACATAGAGCTGTGCTTTGGCAAAAAGTTCCATTTTTGTCTCATCTGTCCATAGGACATTCTCTCAGAAGCTTTGTGGCTTGTCAACATGTAGTTTGGCATATTCCAGTCTAGCTTTTTTATGATTTGTTTTCAACAATGGTGTCCTCCTTGGTCGTCTCCCATGTAGTCCACTTTGGCTCAAACAACGACGGATGGTGCGATCTGACACTGATGTTCCTTGAGCATGGAGTTCACCTTGGATCTCTTTAGAAGTCTTTCTGGGCTCTTTTGTTACCATTCTGATTATCCGTCTCTTTGATTTGTCATCAATTTTCCTCCGCGCCACGTCCAGGAGGTTGGCTATAGTCCCATGGATCTTAAATTTCTGAATAATATGTGCAACTGTAGTCACAGGAACATCTAGCTGCTTGGAGATGGTCTTAAAGCCTTTACCTTTATCATGCTTGTCTATAATTTTCTTTCTATTCTCCAGCGACAACTCTTTCCTTCGCTTCCTCTGGTCCATGTTGAGTGTGGTACACACCATGTCACCAGACAACACAGTGACTACCTGAAGCCCTATAAACAGGCCCACTGACTGATTACAAGATTGTACACACCTGTGATGCTAATTAGTGCACACACCTTGAATTAACATGTCCATTTGGTCACATTATTTACAGTCTTTTCTAGGGGTACCATCAATTTTGTCCAGGCCTGTTCCATGAGTTTATTTTTTTAAATAATTCTGTTAAAGCATGGTTAAAAAGCAATGTCTGACTTTCATTGGTTAACATTCATAGAATTTTTATTTATTATTACTTTTGTCAGAATAAAGTTTTTTCTGTGACCATTGTGAGTTTTTCTTTCATTGACCAAAGGGTACCAACATTTTTGTCCACGTGTGTATGACAGCTCTGAACGCGCCTGTCTCTGGCTGGTCCAACTATGATCAACTGCTAAATTCAAATGTTGAATTTAGCAGTTGATCATAGTTGGACCAGCCTAGACTGATTACACCTGTGTGATCGTACGTGCGAAAAGGCTTAAAAACAAAACAACAAAACATTTTCTGTCACAAACTTTTGAAATGTAGGCTTAAATCAAACACATTTTTAATTCAGATTCTGTATTTATATATATATATATATATATATATATATATATATATATATATATATATATATATACTTTCCACATTTTTTTGTATTATGAACTTTTTATTTTTCTGAGAAATGCTTAGTTTTCACCGAACACGTAGTCATATCGTATTGTATCGATATTGAGATATCTGGCATGAAAATCGAGATATGAAATTTTTTCCATATCGTTCAGCTCTAGTCTGTGGGGACCCAAATGTGGATGAAATCCATGGGCACGTCATTAACGTGCACTAACAATAACTTTAATTAGCCCCTTAGCTTTTATGACATTGTAGGGTACACAAAAATACATTCGTGACAGGGTTTAATGCTTTGTCTCACCATTAACTAACCCTCTTAATCCTCTGGTGTCTGCTACAAAAAACAACTGTATTTTTGCTGAAACATCTCGTGATATTTTGAGCTCTTGTTCTGTTCTGAGGTAGTTGTAGAGACTTTATTTAGAGTCTTTTGTTCTAACTAGACTTTTATTTGACACTTTCTCAAAACTTTTGGGGGTAACAGTTTGTGTGTGGACACTTATTGTGATATTGAAATACCGTTACATCCCTAGTATACAATTGAACAAAGTGAAACACATGAGACAATTACATAACTCAATAATATAAAATCACCTCAAATGTGTGACAATGTTGGACAACAAATGGAAATTAGCCTAAGGCTACAATCTGCCATATTTACATTCATTTGGCTGTGTCTTATTTAAGTTAGATAAGACCGATAAGGTACCGCTTATCTGGGGCCGGGTCACAGGGGCAGCAGTCTAAGCAGAGACGGTCCAGTGTTCCACGACCGGGATGAAAAGCCGCATTGTTCCTCCTGAATCCGAGATTCAACTATCAGCCGCATTCTCCTCTCCAGTACCCTGGCATAGACTTTCAAGGGGAGTGTGATCCCTCTGTAGTTGAAACACACCCTCCGGTCCCCCTTCTTGAAAAGAGGGACCACCACCCCGCTCTGCCAGTCCAGAGGTACTGTCCCCGACAGCCTGAGACTTGAGGTACTCACGGCGCATCTCATCCACCCCCATTGCCTTGCCACCGAGGAGCTTCCCAACTACATCAGCGACTTCGGCTTGGGTGATAGACGAGTCCACCTCCGAGCCCTCGGCCTCTACTTCCTCAGTGGAAGACGTGTCGGTAGGGTTGAGGAAGTATTCCTTCCACCGTCCAACAATGTCCCCAGTTGAAGTAAGCAGATTCCCACCTCCACTGTAAACAGTGTTGTCAGGGTACTGCTTCCCCCTTCTGAGACGCCGGACGGTTTGCCAGAATTTGTTCGAGGCCGACCAATAGTCCTTCTCCATGGCCTCACCAAACTCCTCCCAGACACAACTTTTTTCCTCCACAACTACCCGGGCTGCAGCCCGCTTGGCCTGCCGGTACCTATCAGCTGCCTTAGGAGTCCCACGAGCCAACCAGGCTTGATAGGTCTCCTTCTTCAGCTTGACGGCATCCCTTAGGAACGGCATCCCCGGTGCCTGTTGTGGCGGCAATCCCCGAAAAAAACCTGGTGTCCACCACCAGGTTCGAGGATTGTCGCCACAACACGCACCGGAGACTTTACGGCCACAGCTTTGAGTGGCCGCGTCGACAATGGAGGTGAAGAACATGGTCCACTCGGACTCAATGTTTCTGGTCTCCCTAGGAATCTGGTCAAAGCTCTGCCGGAGGTGGGAGTTGAAGATCTCTCTGACAGGGGACTCGGTCAAACGTTCCCAACAGACCCTCACAGTACGTTTGGGTCTGCCAAGTCTGTCCAGCTTCCTCCCCCGCCATCGGATCCAACTCACCATCAGGTGGTGATCAGTTGACAGCTCCGCCCCTCTCTTCACCCTAGTGTCCAAGACATACGGCCGGAGGTCAGATGAAACAACTACAAAGTCGATCATCGATCTCCGGCCTAGGGTGTCCTGGTGCCACGTGCACTGATGGACACCTTTATGCTAGAACATGGTGTTCGTTATGGACAAACTGTGACTTGCACAGAAGTCCAATAACAGAACACCGCTCGGGTTCAGATCCGGGGGGGGCCGTTCCTTCCAATCACGCCCCTCCAGGTGTCACTGTCGCTGCCCACAGAGCTTATAATTCAAGTTTTGAATTCAGCCATTACCTCCTTCTCAATAATCAGTTAGTCAAAGCATTGCCAATATATTGCCAGTACATAACAGCATAGTAATTACAGCCTAGTTTGGTCACACAAGTGTTTATAGTTTAAGTCTTTAACTGTTAACTTTCTCCAACTCCAGCATTATTTGTCTAATGATTATAATAGTTGCGTTGACATCTTGATTTCTTAGTGTTTTGCATCTTTTATTTATTCATTAAAATGAAGTTGAACCAAATCAATAATTCATACAACTAATTGGTCATTAATATTTGTTGGTGATTTAACACTTTGTCATTATGAAAGCTGGTATTTATCATTGTGCCTGTGTTAACTGAATTCTGTGTGGTTTTTCTTTGTTGCATTTTATTTCAGCTGCCGTCTGTGTGTATTATGCGTATAGGTCTATGATTAGGAGTAAG
This sequence comes from Perccottus glenii, assembly GCA_024416835.2. NCBI lineage: Eukaryota > Metazoa > Chordata > Actinopteri > Gobiiformes > Odontobutidae > Perccottus > Perccottus glenii. Next base: position 7,624,039 of record CM044565.2, on the reverse strand, counting down.
GCTTGTATAGCAGCCAATGACTGTAAAAAATATAGACGTCTCCCTTCCATTGGTCCCCTGTTCACTGATATTGTTAAAATGGCGGTTACATCCAGGCTTTTTGGCTTTTACTGTATAGTAAAACAATAGTTTTCAGATAGCATAAACGGACATATTAACAGAGTTGTCACGTAGTAGAAACTTAGCTCTAGAGACCGGAGCCATCTTTTGTACCAGGCTGTAAACATGAGTTTTATACTTGTAAAGTTGCCATTGGGTTTCTCCTTATATTTCCGCTTTGGAGCCTGCCCTGTGGACAGCGGCATATCGCTGTATGGCGGCGCCCTTACTCAAGGACCTTTTAAGGGGTTCCATGAGAGAGACTTGGTAGCAGCAGACAGGTTCTTGTGCCCGGGTCCTAAACAATAAACTTGGAAGGACCTATTTAAGTTAATGGACTTGTTTCGACAACTGCCCAGAGTGCACAAAGAGAACTCAGTTGGAGGGGAAGAAGTTTTTTTGCATTCTTGCATGAAAGTAGCCTGGCCAGTCATTCTGATTCTTTTCATTTCATTTGTTGATAGTTTTCAGTCACATGACATTTGCGGTGCCTGGAGGGTAAAACACAGTGTCTCCCCACAGGAGAAGCAGCACCAGTGGGTTTATTTTTCTTTGATTTGAACCTGTGAATGCTTAAATCACTTTTATCCAACAGTAAAACACTTATTTAAACACACAGCCCTGCCTCCGTATTTGGGTCTTTATAAACGGTCAGACACTTAAAATCAATGTTGGCTTGTTTTAGTTACAATTTATTTACACAAGGACGTTTGTGGATGTTTTTCAGGAATAAAAAAATATGGAACACTGTGAGTGACTGAAAACATAATCACCAAAAGTATGTTTGGGGTTTAAATAACGACACAGTAACTGAACATTTAAAAAAACAAAAAACAAAACCTTGCACGTACTAAATGCGATCCAAAATACTATTCTCTTATAAGGACAGACAACTTGCTATGGTCCGACTGGTATAAACACAATACGGTTGAAAGGCTGTTCTAAACCTTCATCAGCTGAACTCTTCTGTAACATTAAAAATATGCCTTATTTTACACTTTGTGATTGTCTGGCTGTACATCTTGTGCTATTTTTATTGTCATTTATTTCTGCTGTACCGTGCTGTTTTAAACCCAGCAGCTGCGTGCATTCTACATATAGCTCCACGTTGGCTGTGAGACCTGTGTGGCAGCAGCAGACAGGTGCTCCGTGGCTCCTGCATGTTCTGATACATTTATGTAAAAAGGAGGGGGATATTTGACATGTATTACCACTGAATTAGTCAGCCACGTACCTGCTGTTCCCTACAACGAGGAATAGTATTCTGTCTTGATTAGGGTGTCATCTCACTGACTAATAGCCCCATGTGAACGTGCTATATGGCGTGCGATAAGAAGCCATCTGCGAGCCGCACTCTCTGACTTAAATAAGCACTGACACTAAATGTCCATCATGGCAAAAAATACGGCACGAAGAGCTCATGCTGCACTTAACACTCTGATGGGACTGATTGATTGGATGCTCTCGTTGCCTAATTGGCGTAATGAAGAATTAATGTCGTCTTTGAATATTTGTGGGACACATTACAATGTTTATAATTGTAACCAAAGCAAATGAATGAATAGTAGGAGCCACCTGCTGTAGCATAAATAAAAGCGCAGCAAAACGATCCCCTTGCCTTTGTATGGGGGTCACATTTGGGGCAATACACAGCTAATTAGCTTTGAGGCCAGCGTGGGCGCAGTTCCAATTATTAGTCAATGTGCCCTTTTCAGTGCGCGGCAGCCGTCCTCCCGGTGTTGTGGACTGTGAGTGGCAGTGACAGGCCGGTCAGCGAAAGGAGCATCAGCTCACGGGTGATGGATGCTCCTCAAGTGCCGGACTGAAAAGCGCTGGCTCACATCTGTCTCAGTACGGCTCACTTTGAAACCACACACAGAAAATAGAACAGTGGTGAAATATAATACACGGCTGTGGTAAAAAAGGAAATGGATATTCTCAGGGACTAGCTCATATGTTAATAAGCATCTTCCTTATCCCCAGAGTGTATATTGATTAACAGAGTCACACTAGCCGCTAATATTCAGTTACATTGAGATTAATTTACCAATGCTATTTATAAGATAAACCTAACCATTTGCTACATTTAATTTCATTGACATTTTTATACTTTTACATTATAGCCAATCATAGAGAAATAAATATGTTTTGCTTTTTTGAAGGAAACTTTTAACCACCAAATAGTTACATTTAAGTTTATACATATTAACTAAGGTTTTTGTTCTGAAAACAAAGAGACATAGTAGTGGTTAGCCTTCAAATCGATACTACACATAAAAGAAGTGCTGATTTAGGCTACTTACTGTATATACGGATTGAGATTTTAAGAGATGATTAGAAGACATTTTTGGGCATTTTGGAGTGGTTAGCACTCCGCCTCCTCCTGGCCAGCAATGACCATGGGTTCTTTCCAGGTCCGTCTTTTTCCCACCGTCCAAAGACATGCGTGTGTTGATAAATTGGTAACTCAAAATTGTGATCATATAAGAATGTGAATGGACATGCACAGGTACAATGTGAGTTGGTGTTCTGTTTGAAACATTGAACATTGTATGCCTGGCTTAAAAGCAAAAAGTGTGCATACAACAGGTTGCTGTCAGGTTTAAAGTTTTTTTTTTTTTTTTTAAACCAGAGGTGAATGTAGTACTGACTGATGTTTTTATTGACTCAGTCTGTACAGTTGTCCAGATTTAGGGAAGCATTCAACAGCTGTCTGCTATGTCAAGGAAGTTTTTACTAAACATATTGTCCAGTTAGAATTAATTGTAATAACTTAGCTCTAGAGACCAGAGCCATCTTTTGTACCAGGCTGTAAACATGATTTTTATACTTGTAAAGTCAATATTGTATTTCTGCTTATATTTCTGTTTTTGGAGCCTGCCCTCTGGTGGACGGAGGTATATTGCTGTATGGTGGCTCCCTTACTTGAGGCCCTTTTAAGAGGTTCTATGAGAGAGGCTTGGTGAACCACAATAATTCATATCTGTTGAGAGGGAACATTTATATCCAGGGCCACACTCACACTTTCCAAAACAAAGAAATGGCCACAACTGTTGACAACCACACTGATCCCCCTCCCTCCAAACCCCCCTTCGGTCTGCGCTGCAGCCACAACCTCCGAGATTTCGAAGTCAAAGGTTTGTTTTTTCCCTCTTTTTTTCTTTTCCGCTCAGTAGGTCAGCTCATTCATCTTGAGGCTTGCTGAGACGTCAGAGCAGGCCGCGGCTCAATCGATCAGGAAGTCCCAGTGCCCTTTGTGTTTGTGAGTGTGTGTACATCCAGGACTAAGCATTTTATTAGTGGCCATAGGGAAAAGCAGCGCCAGTGCCTTTGCTTTTTTAAATCTGTATCTCTCTCTTCTTTGGATTTCAGCTGGGTTTGTGTTTAGATTCCATTTTAAACCTAGCCTCAAATATACAATTTTTTATTTTTTCTAAATAGCATTCTGGAACATAAAAAAATGTAACATTTATGGCACCAAATAATACACAAAATGACAATCATAAAATTTGCAACATGCCACATTTTTCTTAGTTAATGTACACACATTAACAGTCTACATTTTGTAGACTTTAACAGGTTTATATTCCAAAGCAAAGTTGATATTTGAGCCCCAATCTTGTTGTGTTCTTTGGTTTAAAATTGATTGGGTTGTCAAATAACTTAATTTAAGTTAATTTTGTGCCTCAGTTACGTAATATCTGACGTTACGTAACTCACTGTTATAGTAAATTGTGGTCGACAGATTAACGTAGCAGGACAGAATTGTGTCATGTTTTTAAATTATTCTCTTAAAATCAGAAATAATTCTAAATGCTACTGTTTAAAGTTGTCTATAATTACCATTCATTAAATTGTTTTAATTAAATACGCACATAGAAATGCTTGTTCAAAACAGCCAGATAATACCTAGATTTGGGAAGGAACAGTGTTAAATTGAATCCTTGGAGCAGAACCAGGCAGACTCACTTCTCAGTGAGCATATATGCACACAAAACAATTTTGTTATGTTTTCACTCAGTGAATGACAAACTAGACTGGGTTAGCGCATGAACACTTGCTCAAATCGGACCAACAACTCAAAAATCAAGGTCAGAATATGGTCCATTACTGTGCGTTCTTAATATGGCAGAAAAAAAGTTTATGTTTTATTTATATTTTGAACTTTGTTGAGATTTAAATATTCACCTACACATGAAAAAATATTTGACTGTTCAATCTTTAGTCCAGCCAGCAGTGGCTTCTCTCTGGGCACTTTGGCTTGCTCTCACCATTGAAAAGACCTCCATGTAAAGGCCAATTTATCAATAGCCCATAATCAATGAAGCTGAGAGTGAATGGTTGTCTGTCAGTGTAAAGCCACTTATTGTCACTTTATATTGCAGGGTGTTCCTGTCTTTCTTGCGTCTCACCTCCTCAGCCTAAAATGTTCAGTGTTGGCTTGAGGGGTGTGAGGTAGGGGTGCGCCAAAATATCGATATGGCAATATCTCGCAATATTTACTCCCCCGATTAATTCTCGATGCACACTCGGCAAGTATCGATTTTAAAAGATATTATAAAATGCTCTATTCATTAACCCTTGATGAGACGCGCATTGCGAGTTTGGCTGTTGTGGGCGGAAGAAGACGACGTACACACACTCACATGAAAATGGCGGAGTCAAGTGAGGAAAGTAGAAGTGAGAGCAAGAAGTTAAAGGACACTCCAGCAACATTTTAATCCAAAGTGTGGACTCACTTTGGGCAAAGCTAGAAAAGGACTACGCAATATGTAAGGACTGCTTTGCAAAAGTCCGCTACACAGGAAACATGACCAACAGGCACAGCCACCTCACGCGGCATCACCCGGAGCTCTGTGAGAAAGCCGTGGCTGGTGCTGGCTGAAAGGCGTAAACACCTTTTTCCAGGCAAAGCTATCACCTTCTTCTGCAAGGGCAAAGTCAATTACAAATGGGATCGCTGTTTACATGTGTAAAGGGCTCCATCCATACAGCGAGATGGAGAACGAGGGGTTCTGCTTTTTTTCTCAGCAACATGTGTTCCCTCTCCTCTCCAAGTTGGTCCATATGCATTTGTGTATTCCTGGGACCAGTGTAGCAGCTGAGAGGGTAGCACAAAGGTTTATGTTTCTTGCACTTAATAATGTCATTGTTCGTGTTTATGAAGGACAATCATGAAGAATTGTTTACACTGAATCTGTCCTCAGCCTTACAACTATTTTGCACCCAAATGGTGTCACCGTTTGTTGAAGACATAGTATTACTAATTGCAGCAATGTTACACTAAAATAGTGTCTGTGACTGTTTTGTTGCAACTAATAAGACACATGTTGCTTTTGTTATTGTGTTTCAGCAAAAAAAAAAAAATGGAGATGAATTTTCCTAATAAAAATCACGGTCAAAAACACAAGAGAGCTTTGTTTCTTATAAAAAATGTATGATTGAATATTGTACACATCTAGTTCCAGAACTGATTTAGCTTTTTGTACAGTATTGAACCCTTAATGTGTCAAGTTAATCAGCTAATAGTCAGTCTCTATTAGTGCTAGCCTTAATTAAAATGTGAGGTAACATTTAGCGTAATTGGCATGGAGTGTTAAATGTATTAACACTCCATACAAATACTGTTAATGTTCCAATTATATATTTTTTCTTTTAGTACTTCAAAGTTTTAGCAAATGTTAAACATATCCATTCAATTTGGGAAATCTGCTAATCATCTTTCTTATCCTCCACTTTGTCCTAAATCAAGTGCTTTACTTTTTGTTTCAGCTTAGACACGAAAAGTATATGTCAGGAGGAGGAGGAAAACCGGTCACTATTATAGGATCTGAGAACGTCTTTACCTTGTTGGGGATGCAGTGTAAAGGCCGCAGCTCATTCTGAGATTGTGGATTGAGGTTCAGGTGACAAAAGTATTAGGGTTTTTGGGTGAAGAGTGTGGAGTGGAGACAATGGCATCAAAAGACATATGAGAAGCCACAAAAGAAGTTTCACATTCTCACACTCGAGTTCTCGGCTGAGAATGGCACTTGCGCTGGAGCTAAAGATAATAAAATATGCCATCACCTATGTCACACTCACAAAGCATGACTAGAGCGTGATCTGTGATAACGCATGGAACACCAATTTCAGACAACTGAGCTTGCTCTCATTCAAAGATGTGTTTGGTCTGTGGGTCATTTAATTCCCTGCGGATATTTATTATTTATGCCCATTAGACAAGGGATTTTTTTGGATAACCTTTTTGTTTGTTTTCAAATAAGCAGAACTGAGATGGGATATTGGTGAGAGAAATTCCAACCAATCTCACAGAGAGTTGCATGAATAAGGCCATAGACAGTGCCTGGCTCAGCAGTTTGTTCAAGTGAGCATCGTTAGCCAACGATGTCATAAGCGATGACATTGAGCATGACATAAATTATCAACTTAAACATGACACAGAAAAAAAAAATATGCAAGTGGTGTGTTAAAATAGCTCCGTGGTTTCTGTCTTTAGACTGTCGTCTGTTTGGCAACAAATACAAGTCGTGGTGATTGTGGCAGCCATTGTGTATACAGTTTATTATTGTCTATGAAAATAGCTTTTAAAAGGGAAAGTCTTGTAGGATTCAGAGCTCTTCTGTTTTACCAGACTTGATTCTCTTGGGATTGAAGTTGAAGCAACATTATGTCAGTTCATTCCTCAAAGACATTTAATTGGTTTATTGTTTTGGAGAATTTTGCCTTATCTTCAAAAAAACGTACTGGAAAGGTTCATTGACTATCAATAAGGGATGCAGACACTGTGAACGCTTAACACAGTGTGACAGTATTGACCAACACAAGTTAAGCTGTGCTTCGGTAGATTAATTTCAACCTCGGGACTCAAACAGAGTCGGACAAGAAGAATGCGTTGACATGACATTTATTGACAGTGTGAAGTGTGCATGAGTAATCTTTGGCGCTTAGACCCCAACAGACTTTAAAGCAGAACTAAGTAACATTTTTACCATCATAAATAGTTTTCTAAGTCCTTACAATGGTTAATTGCATTGTAGCGGTGAGTTTGAAGCTTGCACTATGCCCCTTACAGGCTTTATGTGAGACAGCAGCTGTTCAAACAATAGTTTCAATATTATACTAAATGCCCCGATTATTATTTACATAGCGTTAGCTTAGCGATTAGCTTCACTTTTAGATTTAGATAAAATGCAAGATTTCACAAGGCCAAGGCTGCTCAATTGTTATAACAATAACAACAATAAATTTGATGCGAAAATACACGTGAGAAAAAATTGTATTTCAGAAGTGTTTTTTTTTTACATTGAGCGTTTTAGTTGACAGTGAATAAAACAATCAAACATTGTATATATTATGACTTTAGAAGACTATTTCTAAAATTACCCACCTCCATCGAGATTTCTTCTACTGTATTTGCCATTTCTTTTTGCAAAACTAATGTGCTGGTGAGCGTTGTTTTCCTGAGCTGCGTCAGGAGTATTTATGACAGTGTGAGTCATGAAGGACGCTATAGGAACTGCGCAAATATTACTTAGTTCTACTTTAAGACGCCCTGTGATGCATAATTGGAGAAGAGCAGAGTAGTTGAATTGCAGATCTTCCCCCTGGGGCCTAGACAGTAGTAGTGGTGAAGAGGTGAGCGATTATGTTGATGTGATGATGTAACGATGAAAACAATGATGTTATAAATGATGATGATCAATATGGGATGATATGCATAATGACAATGGGATGACGATGACAATGTGATAGCAATGATGATGATGATAATGATGATGATGTGATGAATGTTCTCCCTGCCCAAGGTGGTGATGGGGTGGAGGAGGGTTGTGACACAAGCTTTGAAAAGCTGGAATATGTTGCAAAGTGGGTGCTTAAATATAGGCGGCTTAGCAGTGCGTACTTACGGACAGATTTTGCTCTGAGGAGAGTGTATTTTTGCATGGCTTTGAATGGACCAAACAGTCTGGAAATGTGGGCAATAATAATTTTGCAAGTGCCTTTTCCTTTTGAATGTTTAAAATCCATCCCTCCATCTTCTTCTGCTTATCCGGGGCTGGGTCGCGGGGCTAAGACGTCTAAGAAGGTTTGACTATTGGCCAAAATCTCCGCTCCAGTACCCTGGCATAGATTTCCCGGGAGGCTGAGGTGTGTGATCCCTGTAGTTGGAATACACCCTTCGGTCCCCCTTCTTGAAAAGAGGGACCACCACCCCGGTCTGCCAGTTGGGGTCAGAGGAATTGCCACCGAGAAGCTTTAGATGCGAAGGCTTTGCGATACTGAAAGAATATGTTTTGTTTGTATTTTAAATGCAAATTGGCAAATAGGGCCAGGTAGTACAGGTAGGACATATTATGCTCTGCATTTGGGATACACAGAGCAAAATATGTCCCAGTAAATGCTCTGAAAGCTGCTATTTGCCTATGCTTAGATCTTTTGTCGATCTTTTGGGTCAGAGGATTTAAATATAGCTGTAAAAATTGGAAGAAGCAACTGTCACGCTCTGGGGACAGGAGGATGCCAATCTGCCTTGAATATTTTTAAATTTTAAGTTAGGAGACACATTAACATTAGAAGAAAGATACGGCCTACCTACGAGGGGCCTGAGGTGTGCAGTGGCGAGGGAGAAGGCTGACTGCCCAGGGACAATGCCGGATGCGTGGTAGAAAAGCTGGGCTGCTGATGAGAGGTGATGGTGTTCTGAGTAAGATGAAGCCAGGTGTTGAGGCTTTAAAGGACCTGTTGCAGGGCCCAGATTCATCTTTATTTTATTTGTAAAGCACTTTACAACAACCAAGATGGAGACCAAAGAGCTTTACATTTAAAACAGGAGATATATAAATACATAAATATATAAATATATATATGACTTGAACAAGGCCAGGTCTGTGAGACTACGCAGGTCCACAGGTAATGTGTTCCAGAGTTTAGCAGCAGTAACATTAAATGAATTATTGGCCCACTGCTTGTTTCGTAATCTAATTTGGTCAGCTGACTGGAGGGCTCTGCTGGGACGGTGGGCAATCAAAATTTCAGATAAATAAAGTGGTGCAAAGCCGTTAAGAGCTTTAAAAGCAAACATAAAATGTTTTAAATGAACACAGTAACAACTGGGAGCCAGTTGAGAGAACTAAGAACTGGGGTAATGTGGCTGTGTCTGGATGTGTTTATTAAGAGAGAAGCAGCTGCATTTTGTACCAGTTTCAGACGATGAAGTGAGGACTGTGTGATGCAGTAATCAATGCGTGAGCTGATAAAAGCGTGAATTGACTTTTCCAGATCACCGCAGGAATGAAAGGGCTTAACTTTGTTAGTTCGTTAGTAATCTTTCAGGATATAAACCCAAATTATTTAGAGAATATTTTAAATTATTAATTTTTAATAAAGAAAAAAATATTTAATAATTAGCAATTTAGCTATTAGAAATTTTATTAAATGGATTTATTTTATCTTATTATACCAGAGCATGTGCATAATAATAATAATAATAATAATAATAATAATAATAATAATAATAATATGTGTGGCAATAATTTCAAGTCCTAATTGAATTTAATGGTCTTTATGTTCAAGACAAGACTGAGTAAAAATGAGTTTGGTTCTAAGACAGACCTTTTAAAAACTGTCTCGAGGCCAGTCTTTAGACCAAGACTGTTCAAGTTTTTTTTTTTTAATCGGTGGTCATGGCCTAACACCCCATTGTGTGTTTGAGACTTGCGCTTGACGCCTCCTGAAGATGACATGTCCAGAAAAGTCACACAATCTTTCTTTAATCACCTCTGGTGGCAACTATATCTATAATTTCAAGAATAATCACAACTTGCTGAGACAGAAATCAAAAACTCTATACAGGTGGGTCAAACTGTTTGACACAAAATGGAACCTTCAAAAATAGGCCACTTAACATGCTTTTTAAAAATTTTAATATATTCTGTACATATAGATTGGGAATGACCTAAACTATCTCAGGCTTTTCCCAAAGTGACAAATTCTCAGTGTGTATATTATTTGCATACACATGAGCACTCAGGCAGCTGGTAGCAGCTGCCTCCCACCACTTTTCATTGATAAAAGATGAATGACAGTAATTAGGCGAGCTGAGGTAGCTAATAGCTGGCGTGGGCAAAGAACATACTGTACATGAATGGCATTCTGCAACTGAAATGATTGAAGACACAGGACTTGAAGTGTCAGCTACATAAATAGTCTAATTAGACGCGGCTATTTCAGCTCTACACGGTGGCAGGCGTTGGTTAGACCGTTAGCAGTAATGATGCGGTTCTGGTAGAGCTCTGTGATGTACTCGCTACCTGAGGACACTCTCCAACGTCCTCACCGAGCAGGTAATTAAGGCTCAAGAAACTCATTGCTGTTGTTAAGGGTCATAAAAAGACAAATTCTCTCCATAGCTTCCCAGGGAAAATAATTATCCTCTGGTCAGCTGTATAATGATATTCAACAATAATGCTGTGGGAAGATATTGCAACAGTCTAAACTCCACATGTGGCAAATTGTTAGTTATCAGAACTTTTTTCAAATAATTAGTGCGGTATTGTTCACATACCCACCACTAAAGTGTGTCATTTGTTATTGATGCTGACTTTAAAGCAAGAGAAGAAAGACAAAGAGAAAACAACCACTGCACAATAAACTTCTACTGTACTATTTGAAGAGCTATATTACACAAGTTTACCAAGTAGGTACTTTTCGTTTCCTCATGTGTTGTTCCAATACTTTCATAAAGTCTTAAAAGCACTTACCCTGTCCAGACAGTTGCCTGAACTCATTTGAAAACTCTTCCTTAACACTTCTGTAAGGCTTCTGTTTCTTTCTCTATAGGTCTGTCAACCCCCTGCCACGCAATCACAGATTAGCGCTCCAGGCAAGATTCCACAGGTTCGTAGACCTGGCCTTTAGTGTTCTGGTGCACATATTTTAAGAGCATTTATATTGTAAAACACTGGTGTACAGTTGCAGCCTGAATGTCTACTCCTAATTCGATCAGAGCCTACAGAAGACATAATTCCAGCTGACCTCCTCGTGCTGCTCCTGTGTCCAGGTCTGGGCGGCGTGTGTGTGGCCTGCTGCGCTCAGTAAAGATCCACGGCAAGTCAATGAGTGATCAAACACCAGTCCGACATAAAACCTTTCGGAAAGTCTTGTGTAAAGGGCTTTGAACACAAGAACACGTTTCATATCCTATAGAAAGGTCCGGGGAGACTGCAGGAGTGCTAATTGCCTGCTCTACAGTTATGATTCATATATTTCCATATATATGTTCAAATCAGGAGAACATAAAAGAGCAGCACAGAACAGCGCTGTTTTTTTGAAGAGCCATTAGCACATGTGATACAGCCGGACAAATTGATGTGAACCCACTTCAAGCTCGTCTGGGTCTTTGAAGAAAAAGGTCAGAATTCAAACAGATCAAACAAAGGATAAGTTTTCTGTAGACGGCCGACACAGATTAGATATGAATGGGAGGAAATGAAGCGGAGCGAGATGGAGCTGAATGACAGATTTGTTCAAAGAAGAGATGGAAGAAAAGCAAGTTTGACTTTGAGAGTTTTACATGTACAGTTTGCAACGATTTATTCAGAACCCTGAGCCTGTTTTCACATCCGTTTTTCTGAAGAAAAAAGCTTGATAAACACCATTACAGTGATGCACAGAGATGTTCTAATAAAAATCTTTCTCTTTTGATTTCTCATTTTGCATTTCCTCTCGCAGAGGAAATGCTGTTCAGAAAGAATGCGACTGCTCTGTTTGTGTTTTTACATCCGTTTTAATTTAATTGCAGTGCTAATGGTTATGAAGCGAAAAATGATCCCTTATCTCTGGTAAATCACAACACAGATGGTTGCTGATCTACAAAGTCAAATGTTGTGTCATGCAAATGGTGGTTTGTCAGAATGATTGTACTGCTTGAGTCGTTAGTCGCTTTGTTTATGAGTTTTAGTTCTTGCTCCAACTAGACAATAGAGTATCATATGCAGGTCTCAGGACAAATAAGCTTTGTTAAATGTGTGCTCTGACCATCACACCAGGCAAATCAGTCTCAAAGAAAGTTTATTAGTAATCAGCAATGATTGAAATCAACTGTATCTGATATTTTTATTTTCTAGGAAAAATGATTTAAACCCCAAATAGTTTATTGTAAAAGCAATCATTAGTAAATAAAAATAAATAAATAAAAAAACAGGCTTTATGATCCCATGTAATGTTTTTTATAGGGGTTTTTATCAGTTACTTAGTAACGGAAAACATTGGCCAATCACATGCGGACAAATCACATACTCAAAAAAAGCGCTCCGTTGGTCTACACTGGCTTGTGATGTAACATTTCAGGAAGTGTAATAATAATAATAAATAAGTAATAATAAAGTGTACATACAGCACTGAAAATGTCTTTTAACAGAGAAACAGCTCAAGAAAGAAAAACATCAACAAATCACATACATGTAAAAATGGTTCAGGATAAAGTTGGAAAATCTGGAAAATTAAACAACTCATGAGATTTTTTTATCATGCTGTACAAATTCCCAGGTGCAAGATTTAGTCTGTGGCAAGTTATGTCTACATCTAGTTATGTCTATGTCCATGTTTGGATTAGCATGAAGGACATGACATGATTAGGACTAGAAGCAACCAGTAATTATTAACAATAGTAAAATATTTATTATTATAACACAAGTAGCAACGCTACTAGCTGAACTTCAGTCCTCAGTAGCGCGGTGGTAGCGTTGCTGTTTCTCGAATAATTTTTTTTATTTTATTTATGGCAAAGCTCTTTTGTTTTTAAGTAGTGCAGTAGCGTCTGCCCAAGCTACGTTTTAATTACAACAAACATTTTTCCTGTACCGGAACATACATTACCGGAAGGTCCGTAGCCAAAGGTCTGCATCTTCTATAAATACCTGCATAAATAACAGTTTATAAAGACACTGCTCTTATACCAGACTTTTATTGTTCTCTGTTGATGCTGCTGCAGTAAAACATGGCTGTGTTTATATTTGTGAGAAACAAAACTAAAGCCACGTGGCTTATTTGCATAAATCCACAACAACATTCACTAGTCTTTAATGGTAATAAAATAAATGGAAAGGATGTGGCTTTGGTGGATTATTTGACCAGGACCAGGTCAGGACTATGGGTCTATTATGGGACTATTATTAATATTAAACCAAGTAAACCAAGCCACTCTCATGGAAACTCTTAAATGGTCCTCGTGTAAGGGGATACGGCGATTTACAGCTAAAAACAGCGATATACCACCGTCCACCAGAGGGCAGGCTCCAAAAGTGGAAATATAAGGAGAAACCCAATGCTGACTTTACAAGAGTAAAACTCATGTTTACAGCCTGGTACAAAAGATGGCTCTGGTCTCTAAGTTTTTACTACAGGTTTTTACTACATGAATGAATTTTTGATTAATACATCCATTTATGCTATCTGAAAACTATTATTTTACTATGCAGTAAAAGCTAAAAAGCCCGGATGTAACCCCCATTTTTTTGCCCTGTCAACAACAATATCGGTGAATAGGGGACCAATGGGCAGATTACATCCATTTTATAAACAATCTATGATAATTTCCATCCATTGTCCCAACATTCTCACACATTCATACATCGGAGCTGTGTCACTGAAGGCAAGAAGGGTTAAGTGTCTTGCCCAAGGACACAACGACAGTATGAACTGTAGGAAGAGCAGGAATCAAACCGCCAACCTTCCGGGTTACAGGACAACCACTCTACCACTGAGCCACTGTGGCACACTTACTCGAAAAAATGAATTTGACAGATGGAACTAATGCTGACATATGAAAATAAATGCTACCTTTGCTTTGAACAAAATGTGTAATTTAAAATAAACAGTTGAACTAAACATTGATAGCACTGACTTGGAATGCAGTTAGTTCAATATAAAAATAATACAATTAAATTAAAGAAATTAGTAAGTAGTAAACTACTGTTGCTACATTTCTCTGGAAGGTAGCTTTAGTTTTGTGAAGTTTCATTTAACGTAAAGTAACTGGTGGCATAGCTCACTATAGTTTCCAAATATCTTGCCCAACACTGCTCTTCGTAGCGGACGCATAAAAAACATAAAAATGACTGAGGCTACAGTGTTGAAAGTGAAAAGGTTGAACAGCCCTGGCCTCATTTTGCTCACACACAGGCCTACTGTAGGGACTCGTTTCAAAAGTTTTATGTTGTGATTTTTTTATTTTGTTAAATCAGACATTACAATCAAACAGTTACTCAGTACTTGAGTACTTTTTTTTAAACAATTACTTTTTTAACTGTTACTTGAGTAATGTTTTTGATGACTACTGTCACGGTCGCTCAGGACTCTGATCAGTTGGCCGCGGCCTCCGCCTCCGGCTCCCCCGCCCCTACAGACTCGCAGATGAGAAACAGGTGTGCGGGAACGCCGGCGGAGCAAGACCAGCTGAGCCGAGTTGGCAATCAACAGAGAATAAGAAGCACCGCAGCCTGCTCCTCGTTGCCAGATCGTAATACTAACTCCAGTCAGTTATACGTCTAGCTTGCTATTGCCTTGTTGTTTATTTGGATTACTTACCTGTGCCTTTGTTCGTCTCAGATCCGTCCAGTCCTGCCGTATGTCCTGTTCCTGTTCCGTCTTCGTCTGTTCCTGTAACTTCAAGTCTCGTCCTCGATCCAGTTGCAGTCCAGCCCCGGTCTTGTCCTGTGTCCTCTCGTTATCCCAGAAGAACCTGTCATACTTTTGTGTCTCAATAAATCTGTTATATTCCTTTACTTGTGTGTCTGCATTTGGGTTGTCTTGCCGGTCCGTAACAGTACGATCTGGCCAGAATGAACCCAGCAGAGCCGCACACTCTTCCGCAGACTGTCGCTGCTCAGACCGCGCTTCTGGAGCAGCATGATGCTACTCTCCAGGCTCTCATGGGCCACATGAAGGACTTCTCGCAGAGCCTCTCCGTGCTGAGTGCCCAGTTGACTGCAGTGAACTCACCGCCGGCTACCAGCGCTCCAGCCGTCTCTACGCTGACTATGGAAGCCCCGCCTCCAGGTTACAAGGAAGCGTTTGTACCGCCACCTGCACCATACAGTGGAGATCTCGGCTCTTGTGGTGCCTTTTAACCCAGTGCTCTTTGGTTTTTGAACTACAGTCACAGACTTATAAGAGTGATCGTTCAAGAATTGCTTTTTTAATTGGGTGTTTAAGGGGTCAGGCTTTACAATGGGCCTCCGCTGTCTGGGAGAAGCAGGAGGATTTGTGTTTCTCTTATTCCGCATTCATCAAGGAGATGAAATTAATTTTTGATCATCCTGTTCGAGGAGGGGAGGCTACTAAAAGACTGTTTTCCATTCGTCAGGGAATCGCAGTGTGGCAGAGTTTGCCGTGGAGTTTCGTTCATTAGCCGTGGAGAGCGGTTGGAATGAGGAAGCTCTTCACGGAGCTTTTTTAAATGCGATTTCTGAGGAACTTAAGGACGAGATGGCGGCGCGAGAGCCTCCAACGAGTCTGAATGAACTCATTACCGGGCTATTAGAATGGATAATCGCCTTCGGGAGCGCAAGAGGGAGAAGGCTGGCTTACAGGCGTCAATGAAATCCTCCACTAGTCCTGGTTCGGGATTCCCGGCATATCAGGGGGGTTTTCCCCAGCCTCCACGAGAGAGGACCGGGGGTTGGTGGACACAGACGGGCGATGAAAGAGGCTCATTCAGTTCCAATACAGATTCGCCGGTCGTACACTGCAACCAGCCGCACCTGAACCCATGCAGTTGGGTCGAACCCATTTGACAGAGGAGGAGAGACTTCGTCGGGTCAAGACAGGTAGTTGTCTCTATTGTGGAGGAATTGGACATTTTCGTGCTTCCTGCCCGCTCCTTCCGGGAAAAGGGTGGGCTCGGCGGTAATGGGAGAAATACTGCTGAGCCAAGTCCGGTGCTCGTCTCCCACTTCTGTACGTATGGAAGGAACTATTATGTTAGCAGATCAGAACCAGACATTGGAAGTTCTGATCGATTCTGGAGCAGATGAGAGCCTTTTGGACCGTGGGGTGGCTAAGAGGTTGGGTATACAGACTATGCCTTTGGAGGTGCCTTTAAAAGTAAAGGCTTTGAACGGTGAGGTTTTGACTCAGATAGGTGAACAGACTATTCCAGTAAAACTCCTTCTGTCTGGTAATCACACAGAGACTATTAGGTTTTACATTTTTGATTGTGTTCACACACCTATAGTGTTGGGGTTACCCTGGCTGAAGATTCATAACCCTCACATTGACTGGGCCGCATACCAAGTGTTGTCTTGGAGTAAATATTGTCATTTACATTGTCTGCAGTCTGCTTTACCTCCTGTTCCTCTAGATGCACCTCGGCACCTGAACCTCCAGATCTGTCTTCAGTTCCACCAACCTACCATGATTTGTCAGCAGTGTTCTGTAAGCATCAAGCCTTGTCGCTGCCACCTCATAGACCATACGACTGCGCCATCGACCTCTTGGCCGGTGCTCCTCTGCCCAGCAGCCGTCTCTATACACTCGAGGCCAGAAAATGAGGCAATGGAGAAGTACATCCAGGAGTCGTTGGCAGCAGGGATAATACGACCCTCGTCCTCTCCGGTGGGTGCAGGTTTTTTCTTTGTTGATAAGAAGGACAAGAGTCTGAGACCATGTATTGATTTTCGAGGCCTGAACAAAATCACCATCAAGAATAAGTATCCACTTCCTTTGATCAGTTCAGTTTTCACTCCTCTCTGTGGTTCTATGATTTTCACCAAACTCGATCTCCATAGCATACCATTTGGTGCGTATTAGGGAGGGGGATGAGTGGAAAACGGCCTTTAATACACCCTTAGGACATTTTGAATATCGGGTGATGCCTTTTGGACTTATGAATGCTCCTGCGGTATTTCAAAATTTGGTTAACGATGTACTACGAGACATGATTGGTCGGTTTGTGTTTGTGTATCTGGATGACATTTTGATCTTTTCTAAGGATTTGAAGGAACATCAGGGACATGTCAGGGGGGTTCTCCAGAGATTATTGGAGAATAAACTGGTCGTTAAGGCCGAGAAGTGCGAGTTCCACGCACCGTCTGTTACCTTTCTGGGATACATCATCGCTCAGGGACAGATCCAGATGGACCCAGAGAAACTTACGGCGGTACGGGAGTGGCCTACCCCGTCCAACCGTAAGGAGGTTCAGCGATTCCTGGGGTTTGCGAACTTTTATAGAAATTTCATAAGAAATTTCAGTAAGCTGGCAGAACCTTTGACGACTCTCACGTCTACCGCACAACCTTTTGCCTGGACACCGGAGGCAGAAGGAGCCTTTAATGTCCTAAAGCATCGTTTTACTTCTGCTCCGGTGCTCATACAGCCTAATCCAGAGTTACAGTTTGTGGTGGAGGTCGACGCTTCAGATACGGGAGTGGGAGCAGTACTGTCCCAGCGCTCTGCTACTGATCAAAAGCTTCACCCATGTGCTTTTTTCTCTCACAAACTCTCTCCAGCAGAGCGGAACTATGACGTGGGTAACAGAGAGCTCCTGGCGGTTAAGTTGGCGTTAGAAGAGTGGCGTCATTGGCTGGAGGGATCCATTCAACCATTTGTGGTCTGGTCAGACCATAAGAATTTGACTTACATCCAGACGGCAAGGCGGCTGAACTCCCGACAGGCCAGGTGGGCACTATTCTTTGATCGGTTTAATTTTGTCCTTACTTATCGCCCAGGTTCCAAGAATATTAAGCCAGACGCCTTATCCAGAGTCTTCACCACGGAACGGCAATCTACAGAAGAAGAGAGTATCCTGCCCCAGTCTCGCATCGTGGCTACACTTACCTGGGAGATAGAAGCTCGTGTCCGGCTTGCACAGCGTCAGCATCCTGATCCTGGTACTGGGCCACATAATGCCTTGTACGTGCCAAGTAGCGTTCGTTCGGAGGTATTGCACTGGGCCCATGGGACCCGCCTCACTTGCCATCCGGGGATTGGTCGCACCCTGGCTGTCCTGCGCAGTAGGTTTTGGTGGGACACTATGGACAAGGATACTAAAGAATACATTTCGGCATGCCCAGTGTGTGCTCAGAATAAGACACTTAATCGACCCCCAGCCGGTCTGCTACAACCACTACCGATTCCTAGCCGGCCATGGTCACATGTGGCGGTGGACTTTGTTACTGGGCTTCCGTCTTCTAAAGGACACACGGTGGTGTTGACAATTGTAGACCGGTTCTCGAAGGCAGCTCATTTTGTACCCTTACCCAAGCTGCCGTCCGCTCGGGAGACGGCGGATCTTCTGGTAATGCATCTATTTCGGTTACACGGCCTTCCTTGGGACATCGTTTCAGACAGAGGTCCACAGTTTACCTCCCAGGTTTGGAAGGCGTTTTGTTCGGCGTTGGACATCAAGGTTAGTCTCTCCTCTGGTTACCATCCACAGACCAATGGACAGACAGAGAGGGCAAATCAACAGATGGAAGTGGCACTGAGGTGCACGTCGTCAGCTAATCCTGCGAGTTGGAGTGTCCATCTGCCTTGGGTAGAGTATGCCCACAACACCTTGGTCAACGCCTCTCTAGGTATGTCTCCCTTCCAATGTTGTTATGGTTATCAACCGCCTCTATTTGCAGAACAGGAACAAGAGCTGGCAGTTCCTTCAGTACAAGAGCACCTGCGGTGCCATCAGGTCTGGAGAAGGGCCCGTTCAGCTCTGGTGCGCGCTTCTACCCAGTCACAGGTACAAGCTAACCGCCATCGCACCCCTGCCCCTAGGTACTCTTCAGGGCAGAAGGTTTGGCTGTCATCCAGGGACCTGCCTTTGAGGGTGGAATCTTCTAAGTTGGCACCAAGGTTCATCGGGCCATTTGAAGTGGAGAAGGTCATCAACCCTGCGGCAGTTCGACTGAAGCTTCCTCGGTCTCTTAGGATTCACCCTACCTTCCATGTTTCCAGAATCAAACCGGTCAGTTCCAGCTCCTGATCCCTCCCTGTCCTCCCCCGCCTCCGCCCAGGATGATAGACGATCAGCCTGCATACACGGTGAGGAGGATTATGGATGTAAGGCGCGGGGTCGGGGCCGTCAGTTTTAGTAGATTGGGAGGGTTATGGACCTGAGGAACGGTGTTGGGTTCCCAGAAGAACATTCTCGATCCTTCCCTTATTCGAGAATTTTTTCATTGTCATCCGGAGAAGCGGGATAGGCCGCCAGGTGGCGTCCATAGAGGGGGGGGTACTGTCACGGTCGCTCAGGACTCTGATCAGTTGGCGCGGCCTCCGCCTCCGGCTCCCCCGCCCCTACAGACTCGCAGATGAGAAACAGGTGTGCGGGAACGCCGGCGGAGCAAGACCAGCTGAGCCGAGTTGGCAATCAACAGAGAATAAGAAGCACCGCAGCCTGCTCCTCGTTGCCAGATCGTAATACTAACTCCAGTCAGTTATACGTCTAGCTTGCTATTGCCTTGTTGTTTATTTGGATTACTTACCTGTGCCTTTGTTCGTCTCAGATCCGTCCAGTCCTGCCGTATGTCCTGTTCCTGTTCCGTCTTCGTCTGTTCCTGTAACTTCAAGTCGTCCTCGATCCAGTTGCAGTCCAGCCCGGTCTTGTCCTGTGTCCTCGTTATCCCAGAAGAACCTGTCATACTTATGTGTCTCAATAAATCTGTTATATTCCTTTACTTGTGTGTCTGCATTTGGGTTGTCTTGCCGGTCCGTAACAACTACTTTTTACTTCTACTTGAGTAAAATCATTTTGAAACAATGCTACTCTTACTTGAGTACAATTTTAGGCTATTCTGTCTTTCTGGAGATAGATACATTAAATGTGGAGGATATGGTTGCTCTGGAAGGTTATGAATATGGATGAATGCTGCAGCAGAGGAGGCAGGAGTGGGCCACAGTTCACACACACACACATTGTATTATAAATACATCTGGGCTTTTATTGTCCATTTTTCATTGGCTTTCATATTTGCCTATGACTTTGTGTGCCTTTGCCAACATCTCTTACATTTTCCCTTAACCCATTTTCCTCCTCTATTTCTGTATCCCATTGTGAGACTTGAAATCACATTTTGTAGGTCATTAATTCAGTAAAAACAATCAATAGCTGTGTGTAAAAGGTGCATGTATTTCAACAATAGAAGGGAAGGGTATAACTGTGGTGAGATCAAACGCTCGTGTTTCATTTGCCCGACACTCTGGAGCCGGCTGTTACTCGGGCTCCACATAATGTGCTGATGTTTTATGTATTGCTCAAATCCACGTACCATTTTACAAGAAAATTACCTTTAAATGCCAAACTGCAGCAGTCTGCCTGAGCCGTACGTGAATGTGGAATTGACTTTTGAAGAATGTCCTTTAAAGTTTATGGAAAGGTGGCAGTGAGTGAAAGGCAAGTGAAGCAGATCAGACCTTTTGGAATTGTTATATTCAAACAGTTGTAATCTATAAATAAATGTATCTTAAAAGGACACTAATGCAAATTGTGACACCATTTCTGAACCATGTCTCTTGTGACATTCATAATTTTCTGTGAAGATTAGCACAGCACAAGAGTCATAAGTGGGTCCCAAACGGCATTCATCAAACTTCATTAGATCTCTAAATGTGACAACAAGGTGTTTGTAGCAGAGAAATGGTGAGGTGAGGCCCTGAAGGATCAGACAGACTCATTTGTGTGAAACATACCTGCTAGGTTCTAACCATTGTAAACTGGGAACAACCCATAATAGCTGCAGTTTTAGAGACGCTCTTACCCAGTTGTCATCACTATCACAGCATGTCTCTTTTTAAAGGTCATTCTCCTTAATATTCTGGCAGCCTGTCTTCAATTAGGGACTTAGGGTCCATTTACAAAACGGTGTGTAGCACTGACAGTTATGGGTGTATTTTAGATATAAAGACGAAGAGACCGTTTCCTGTTACTTATGCAAACATGATGGTGCTCTGATTGGATTAACCGGTTACCAGTGTTAATTTTGTTGACAAAAAATATGACAAAAATATTTTGTCAATGAAGTTTTTTTGCGGACAAAACAAAAACTAAATAAAAAAGACTTCATAATGACTAAAACGATAACTAAATAGAACTGACATTTTCGTCAACGAATAAAAGACGAGACAAAAACTAGTCAGGAGAAGGAAAAGATGAAGTGGAACGGGGGGATGAGTCAAGTCAGCCAATCAGAGCGCGCCTTGTTGTTACGTGGCGGTGCCGAGAAGCTAACCGGGGACACAAAAATACGACAGAGCAACAAACCGTTAGCATTAGATCTTTTGACAATGTCAGCTTCTCAAGCTTTTGCAGAAAGAGTATTCAGTGTCACAGGTGACCTCACAAGAGGAAAGATTTCATTAGTATGAAGCGCAAAGTAAATAAATATTTGCATTTGATGTTTATGATGCCAGTCTTTATGTAGCATAAGGAATATCCTCCTGTTCAATGCACTTTAAGTTCAAAGATGGTTGGTAAATTTATTATTATTCTTTAGCTTTCTTGGGCTGTAAGGACCTTTTGATAATTGCACATTTATTTAATTCAATTTAAAATAAGCTGTGAATGTGTGTTTTGCATCTCTTTTTTTTTTTACTTTGGTATTGTTTTTCATTGATTAAAACAATTTTCAATAAAGGCAGTTGTGTTGAAATAAACAGTGTGAAATATGTTTGCACATTTAAATCTCAATTCTAAGAAAGTATAGTTTTATACAATTATTACCTCATGAATGTTTGGGGATTTTAGTCGACTAAATCTATTTTAATTTTAGTCGACTAAAACTAGACTAAAACTAAAACAAATAAGATGACTAAAACGAGACAAACTAAAAATAATTTTAGTCTAATTTTAGTAATTTTAGTTTCTTAATTAACACTGACTGTTACTGACAAAATGTTTATTGCTGACTGAGTTTTCTTTTAAAGTGCCTGCCCTTTCCAAATGCTTTCCATTGAAGACTTTACACACACATGACATCTGGTAGGTCAGGTTACCTCTTTCATCCTAAAGATCCTACCAAACCTTTGCAATTAGTCAGCATTAGGGCTGTAGCAATGAACTTTTAGGACAAATACAGACTTAGACCCAATGTATACAAGCTGTAAACTTTCATAATCAAAAAGTGTTTCATAAAGTTTCATACAGTTTTACATTTAATGTGAAATCCTGTTGCTGCCCTAACTTTTTAGTTTAAAAACTGTTGACTCCTTTGTTGCCCCGTGTCATTTGACTAATGTTTAAGGAACCTAGTTTATAACTTTTCAGTTTTTATAAATCTCCTCTGTTCCTCCAGATAGCCTATCAGCTAGCCAGGCAATGTTACACGATGCTCTGTTATCATGCTTTTTTATCTTGAGTAAGAAAGACATAAAACCTACAAGAGTCCGCTGCAAACCCGTTGGATTTTGGCTTATTTTACAGCCTTTTTACTGAGAAAACACTCAATTTGGATCCTTAAATGATAAATTACATTGTGATCATGGGCTGCCTTTAAAATTCCCATTTGTTTGATTTGTTTGGCTCTCTAATTCGGTTAAATATCTGCAAAAACATTGTCAATTTAATGAAGTGTTAGAAAATCAAGCAAACAGCCCAAGACGTAAATTCGTTCTGGCCAAGTTCCAGAAAGCTTTTTTGCTGTTTCCTCTCTAAGCACGGCATTTACAGTAATTGTAGATTTGTCTAAAAGCAGGCTGGCAACTCTTTTATACGATTGTGTCTCATTAAGCCTGGCTGACGCACTTCCAGATACGCATTAAGACTTTTTGTGCAGATAAATGCTAGGAAGTGCCATGTTGCCCGAGGTGGCCACTACCCATCAATTTATTTTGGGGCTCAGAATATGCCACAACAGAAACGGCTATAAGCAGAGAGAAAATAGAAAAAAAGAAGTGAGTTTTTATCACAGTGGCTGTAATGAGTGATTCCGTCGACAGCTTGTTAGTTTCCACCGCCTCGCCGTCTTTCTTTTGTGGAGCAATTAAAGCAGACAATTGCTCCCCTGGAATTGCCTGTCTAAAAGAGGCTCCACGCCAAGCACTCAGAAGCCAATATCCCACTCGTGCTTTTCCAGCCGCGGGGCTAGCAGCGCCTCTCCAGGGTGATAACACGAGTGGCCTAACAATGGAGCCAAGTTTCTGCCAATCACCGTCACAGTCAATCACGCACAATTGGCTTTGTGTTGACAATAAGTGGTGAGCATATGAACTTTTACAGAACATGAGTTTGACATGTGTTTATTGTCGGGAGGAGACAGCAGCTTCCAGAGTCGAGCAGGCAGGGCTAAACATAATATGAGGAGTCAGTCAGCAGGTTTACAGTAATGAAATCACTGAGAATATTTGCTACTTATTTCTTATTAAGGCACTGATTGCTTTAGGATTTTGCAATGTTGGAATCCAGCTATGAATACAGATTGGTTTCTGTATTTAACAGATTGCTTTTTATTATGAGAAAACTAAAATAAGCTCCCAGCCCAGGCCCAGGAGGCAGACACCCTCATCATCTTTAAGACTAGACTGGAGACATTTCTTTTAGAAAGAGCTTATAGTTAGGGCCTAGATAGATCTCTGGGGGAAGTATGTTACTCTAAGCTTCTATCTACCCTGTCCTCTTCCTCATACTGTAACATTTCTCAACTAGTTCATTGCTCCTCACCCTTTGTTTCTCGCTGTTCTTCTCCATCTGGGAGTTGAATAGAGATCTTTCCGGAGTTGGATGTAACGGATAAACTCTCCTGAGCACTGAACATTGTTATCTACTAAAATCCTTAATAATAAAGCCTAGATGACATCTTACACAGTTTTTTTTTTTACAAAAATAAAATAAAAAATGTTCATTTCCATATTATAGATTTTCTAATGGGGAAAGAGCCCCCCCACAGACATACACTCGCAGGTAACTGGCTCGTTGTCAAAGTGTGAGGGGACTCAGAGGGAGTCAGTCTGTAGTGCCGTTAAACTGCCTAGTCCAGCAATAAAGAGTTCACAACCTAACTGTGCATAGAGTACAAACTGGAGAAAACGTTTCAGCTCAGTGTAGAATTTTAACTCAGCATTTCTGCATATGTTTTTTGAAGAGAGAAACAATTGCAAAGATCATGTCTGGGATTTTAACCTCTCCTTGAGCCTGAATTTTGCTGACTCTCTAGGCATTTCCAGCAGCGGAGTTTTTTCACTGCACCTTCTGTTTATTCACTCCTTGTTAGTGTGACTGAGACTGGGAATGAAAAAAAAAAAAGAAAGAAACAACAGTTTTTGACAGGAACCCACAACAGCTGTCAGAGGGATTCAGCCACAAAAACAAAACGCAGTATAGTTTCACATAGGAATGCAGAAAAACACAGTGCTTTTGTTTGGCGTACCTGACTGGGGTTTAGATGAGACACCAAACAGACATGGTGACAGAACTGGGCTGATTGAAGACTGGGAAATAACATTCTGTGGGAAGTCCTCAAAGAATCAAGGAACAAGTGCTTTGAAATGCACATTAAATAAGGAGACAATTCAATAAAAGCCTGTCTTTTTTAGTCTTATTTCACAGCCAACGGAAAGTGTTGTCTGTTTAAAATCACAGTCACTTACCAAATAGGTTTAATAATTAATTTTTTTGTGCCATGTTATGTCATTGGGCAAACTCAACTCAAGGCCATTCTGTACAAAATTAAAACCACATGTTCCCAATCAATGCAATGACGTATGACCAAAAATGGAACTACAGTGGTGGGAATCATGAAATATTAGTGCATTTTTGTGTGTGTGTGTTTCAAAAGGTGTGCCTACATTAGACAGACACAAATGATATCAACACTGTCGGTATCAAAGTCAACAAATAACAGAGAATGTGTTCAAAAGTGAACAAAAAATAAATAAACCATCGCATCGTCAAATTAATATTTAGTCTTGAAGACTTAAAGAGTGATTCTTAATACAATATTTGGGGTGTCCGAAAACTTTTTTCCACCACTGTATTTAGCCAAAATTATCCATCTATTTTTTTGTTTGTTTGTTTTTGAAACACAGGACAAACCCATATTAAAACTATCTCTAATGTTATGCTGTTATGAAAAAAGTCTGTCTAATATGAATGCTAGCTAATGTTATCTAGCTTAGTGTAAAGTTGATACATTTTTACAAGGGTTTATTCTGTTTATTTTAACTTACAGTATATAACATTGTGCAAAACACACATCGTAAATGTAGGCAGGTTGCTAGTGTTAGTTCTCAAGTTTTTGGGTCACATTATTTACTGTAGATTGTAGTGATGAGTCGTTCATGAACGATTCGTTCTTTTTGAACGAGTCTTTAATATGACTCGGGAACGACTAGTCATCTCAGAGAGCGAGTCGTTCATTTTTGTGTAGACCCGCGCATGCGCATTGCACCACATCTCATACAGGAAACAGAAAGGACTCATTCATCTCCCAAGTCGTTCGTTTCGTTCGTTCGTTCGTTCGTTCGTTCACCAAGTCCCAGCCCCATAGAGAAAGAGTATGCAGTTACCGGAAACAGAAAGGAACTGTTCATCTCCCGAGTCGTTCGTTCGTTCGTTCCTTTCTGTTTCCGGTGAACGAACGAACGAACGACTCGGGAGATGAACAGTTCCTTTCTGTTTCCGGTAACTGCATACTCTTTCTCTATGGGGCTGGGACTTGGTGAACGAACGAACGAACGAACGAACGAAGGAACGACTCGGGAGATGAATGAGTCCTTTCTGTTTCCGGACGGACGGATGTATTAGCTACAGCTGCCTGTCACGGCCCAGACCAGACATGTTGACGGAATTAATGCTAAGCTAAATATGAAGTGACAAAGGAAAACAACTATTTGGATTAAGAGGTGAGTTGAACTCTCTGCCTGAAGTAAGCTGCAATTAATTTATAATTTATTTTTCAAAGTTTGGCCATAAATGCATTAGCTTATAGTTATTATAGTTTTTATTCCAAAAGTACTAAATGTATTAAAAATTGTAATATGCAACATTTTAATTAGATTCTGCTGAAATGAACGAAATGAACGAAATGACTTGAAAAAAGATTCGTTCATTTTGCTGAACGAGACTTAAAGAACTGAGTCAGTAAAATGAACTGAACTTCCCATCACTAGTAGATTGTAGCTTTAGGATTTCCAAGAGCTATCTTGATGAATATACTAGATACAATCTGACAGGCTGTGCTTTAAGCGGTAACTGCGCTGTATCACAAAGAGAGCACTGTCATCTATTTTCTCAGGCATGTAGCATGAGTCTTAA
This sequence comes from Perccottus glenii, assembly GCA_024416835.2. Taxonomy (NCBI): domain Eukaryota; kingdom Metazoa; phylum Chordata; class Actinopteri; order Gobiiformes; family Odontobutidae; genus Perccottus; species Perccottus glenii. Next base: position 7,597,698 of record CM044565.2, on the reverse strand, counting down.
TAGCACCTTGATAAGTAGACACTGCTGTCCAGGTAAAAGGCTGTCAAGGCTTTTTTCATGGCCACTCATTGTTCACTATAAGGATGTCAGAACGCGGGACCGCCACATAAAAACTTTCCTAGGAACATTAGCTGCACAAGCTACAGTTCACTGGAATAGGCCTCAGACACAAGCAAAAAGTGTTGGCAGGTAAAATGTGACTCTTGGTTGACTTATTGCAGGGGTCCCCAACAGCAAGCCAAATCCAGACCTCGAGATTTGATTCAGACTGCAAGACATTTTCTATAATTATAAGCACATTGTGAAAAATTTATTTTTGAACCGGCACTCCTAGGACAGTTATTTCTACACACACTTTGCTCCTCGGGTTACACAGCAGCTGCAGATTCAACATGTTTAGTGTAGCTTGATAAAGAACAAAAAACAAACAAATGACCACAGTCCAAAAGTTGATCCTTGGGGTCCGTTTGCGCTGCGATGACAAAACATTACAGACATTCACTGACGTTATGGACGGAGAAGGAACGTTTATTTTATCAGAAAATACAGCTCCTAAGCCCCGTGTCAGTGTCAAAGCTGAACAACAGCACTTTATCCTCCAGTCCGGGCTGCTGTGATAATCAGAGAATGAATCCAGAACTGAACATTTGAGGACGTCTAATAATGTGGCGAGTTGTGCTGTTAACTTCTTTATTCTGTTGTAAGTTTCTTGACTCGTTTGTTGTATATTTGACCTCATATAAACTCGGGAACAATGCCAGTAATTAGCTCACGCCATTCACGTTCATTTGAACCCAACATATGTTCATTTGGGTGATTAAAAATCTGAAAGTGTGTGAAAGAGTTTTTGGAGTTGAGTGACAAATAATTGCCTTATTGTCCGTTTCTGTGGGAATCCTAAATGTCGTTACAGAAGTAATCCTAAGCATTTTAATTAAAATATTACTCCATACTGTGAAAACACAGGAAATAAATCTTTGTATTCTGATTTTGAACATGTTTTAAGATGAACCTGGAGTAATTGAACAGTTACATTTTAGTTATTGGCAACAACTAATGATAAAAATAAATGCTTAACGCATTTTCCTTGTGCTTGTTGTTTTGTCCTCCCGAGGCTGTAGATGTGGAATATGTGATATGTGGAGACTTTACTTAAATAAAAGTATATTTAAAAAACATATATCCATTAATTTAAGTTTTCTGGACCCCTCACTGTGAGGAAAGTTAACTAAGCAGACCTCGACCAATTTAAGTTGAGGACCCCTGGCTTAATGCATCGATACAAATTCATCTTTTTTAAAACATACTGTATTTCCTATGCCTCATCTGTGCACAAACAGTGTACCTTTTCCAACATGCTATATTTATACACTTTTAGCTCTTGCAGCCTTGATTCATTTATTTATTTTTTGCCAAATTCACCACCACATTTTACATCTTCATTAAAGCACTGAAACAAAATCAGCTCTGCACTCCTGCCCCTGTCCATACACTCAGGAGCTCACGCAAAGAAAATCACACTGCTCTATTTTTTTGCCCACACAATCCCCTTAGTGTGTGTTTTAGTACATGCAAAGTTATCAATCAGAACTTTTTTATGAATGTGCGGTCGCAGTTTGCTTCTCAGAACTACCCATAAACTACTATTAAACTACCTTTTGTGTAATCCGACTAGAAAGTGTCTTTGTCCACTCTGAAAATTCCACCACACTATCCGTATCATGAACACAGCTTTTTGCACGGAGCTTTGTAAACAATCCCTGTCATGGATATAGCACCGACCTCAGTGACATAATGTGTGCTCTTAGCAGGAGGCGGAGGGGATTTGCGGGGCACCCAGCAGGTCGAGCAGGTGACCGGCAGATGGAGGAGGTCTGCGCGCCAGCTGACCAGCTGCTTCTCTGCTGCAGGGAGGCCTCAATGTCCCTGCTCTGGGCCAGTAATCCTCCGCTGTACCGGACCGCCCCACGCTGAGATACGGCCACCTGATTGGGACAAAACTGCGAGGAAACAGGTCCCAAAAGCAGCACTAGGCTGGTCGAGAGCAGAAGGTTGCCGGATCAGTCTCAGCCGGGAGTTGGCGATTTGATTTGTGACAGCGTGACATGCTTTCTCCAACACTGAGCTCCCACTGTTTTGAACGCGACAATGTGATCCTTTCTGCTCTGCCTTTGCTCCTCAGGCATCTCTTCGAGCATTGCTTCACGCATCACTTCTTTGTTCATTACTTCCACTGTTTTTCAGCTCAGAAAATCTATCTCCCCACTGCATTTTGTTCCTAAAATCAGCCTGCAGAGTTTGCCATTTTTGTGATTTATACTCACAAAAATGAGTATAAATTTTTGTGAGCAGAACGTAACTCTCAAACCCAGTCAATAGGTGTTTGGCTAAAAAGGTTAGGAGTCTAGTCTATCATGGTTTATGGCAGTGCAATATCTGGACTTTCCATTTGGACCACTTAAACCACAAGCATAAATTGCAATATGCACCAAAGGGAACAAGTCCGTTTTATTTGTGCAGCCTAATACCGCAGAAACTGACTATACCATGAACAACAACGTCTGATCTTCCATCAAGGTAAGAAAATGTCTACATTAGAGAAATGCAAGAACCCGAACAACCTCTCAAGTTATTAGCTGGCCTAGTTCACCAACAAAATCGATGACACCACTTGTTTGGATACTTGTCTGTTATGATATTATTAAGGGCTAATAGAGGCTTTGATATGTGCCGTGTGGGAGTTGATGTGGTGTGACTGACAGCTCGCCGCCCACTGTGTCAGATTCTCTGATCTGCTGTTAATAGCTGGAGTGCAACAGCCCAACTTTAATCTTTAAAACTCTTTACAAACCACAAGTGTTGGTGTGCTGACTTTATTAAGCAAGCTATATATGGGACAGATAGAAAATCAAGTATAAAGCATTAAGAATGAGATGAAACTGGAGTCACACAAAAAAGCTAGACCGTGATCCATATATCGGCTGAAAAATTCCACTCTCTTGCTGTGATGCAAGGGATGCCTCCTGAAAATATAAAGTACTTTGCAGTTGCACTCTCAGCTCAGGGGTGAATGTTAATCTGTCCACAAAATATATACTCGAGCTGTGGCAGGCTAATATCTCAGACTGCGACTTAAGAGGAGAGCGCCAGACAGATATGAAAAGCTTGCAGAACAAATGTAGCCAAAACAAACTGACATTTTATGGCGGGATAATGGGAGCTCTAAAACTGTCGTCCCACTGCTGACACTGGCAAACAATACTTTCAATGGAAACACACCACAACCAATGGCTGGCTTTCAAATGGTAAATATGGAATAGAGTTTAGAAAGGAGCAGACTGGACTTGAATGATACAACAGTATAAGGCCAAGTTTTCCTTTCTGCTTGACTTCTTCCTGAGGTCATCTTCCCTTTTCTCTTGAGGGAAAATTGTCTGTAAGGTGCTTCAACAAAATATTAAGCAAATGTTGTGAATACTTATATACATGTGCTTTTTTAATACATTTGCAAAAATTTCAAACAACTTTGTTTTACGTTGTCATTATGGGGTATTGTTTGTAAAATTTTGAGGCATGACAAAATATGGAAGTGCTGTAAATACTTTCTGAATGCACTGAACCGTTGTGCAAATCCACCAGTTTACATACCATGGCAAAATTTGGAATTTTTTTTTTTTTTGCCATTTTTTTAGAGAATATGAATGATAACACAAAGCCATTAATTGTAAAACAACTGTGTTTACTCTTTTTAAATCATAGTGACAACAGAAACTACCCAAAAAACCCTGATCAATGATTTTGGCCTGATAACATGCACAAGTTGACACAAACAGGTTTGAATGGTTACTAAAGGTAACCATCCTCACCTGTGATCTGTTCTCACTGTGTGTGTATAAAAGGTCAGTGACTGGGCTCTTGATAGACCCTTGCATCTTTCATCCTGTGCTGTACTGACGTTGCTGTATTCTGAGTGATGGGAAAAGCAAAATTATTGTCAGTGTCTGTGGGAAAAAGTAATTGAACTGTATAAGACAGGAAATGGATATAAATAGATATCCAAGCAATAGAAAATGCCAATAAGCAGTGTTCAAAATGAGAGATTCTGTTGAATAAGAAGAAAGTTCTGGTAGACCAACAAAGATTTCAGCCACAACTGCCAGGAAAATTGTTTGGGATGCAAAAAAAAACCATACAAATAACAAAAAAGATTGGTGTGGCTGTTTCAAGATGCACAATAAGGAGGCACTTGATAAAAAATTGGCTGCATGGTCGAGTCGCCAGAAGAAAACCATTCCTACGCAAATGCCACAAAGCATCCCACGTACAATACGCCAAACAGCAGAGACAAGCCTCAAACGTCTGGAACAAAGTTATTTAGAGTGATGAGACCAAAATCTAACTTTTTGACCACAACCATAAACGTTACATTGGAGAGGAGTCAACAAGGTCTATGATGAAAGTTACATCATTCCTCCTGTGAAACATGGAGGTGGATCGCTGATGTTTTGGGTAATGTGTGAGCTACAAAGTCAGAGGAAACTTGGTCAAAGTTGATGGCAAAATGAATGCAGCATGTTATCAGAAAATACTGGAGGAATATACGCACTATTCCATCAAGTATTGGGCAAATCCTAAGATTATAAAGGCTAAAACAACCACAGTAAATGTCTATTTAGAGCAACCCTGACCTCAACCATAGTCAAATCTATACCTTAACATATCAGTGGTGTAAAACAGATTGTCAGAGGTATACAGCCTGTATGGTATCTTTAACCGCACCTATCACTTAAGCAGACCAAACCTAACAAGAATCCTGTACATTTATACAATGATCTCCTCACATTTGAATCATTTTAGCATCTGCAATTATCTCATCAGCCACCATCAAGCCAAGACTCATTGTGACATTTCTGTGCCAATGTCTGTAAACAGCAGAGGGTGGGAACTTGTCGTTGGCCGACACAGCTTGAAGCAAGGTTGATTGAAACTATAAGGCACACGCTGACTGACCAACGCTGTTCACTGGAGCGTGAATGACGAGCTGTCAGCGGTGGCTTGAAGACTGGCAGATGCACACGCTAATTCGGGATGATAATGATGTACACAGGCGTGCGCAACAAAGACAGTGGGCCTAGAACATCCATGGGCTTTGTCAGTCCACAGCAGAGCACTCATCAGCGTTTACATAACTGTGTCATGAAGCCTGCTGGGGTAGCTAACAAACAATGTATCAGATGGAAAAATCTTGAACTAAAGGTCTTGTTGTTCCACCCAGTGTTGGAAAAGTTTGATTACAAGTTCCAGTATTCTGGAGAATGAAGTAAAACGTCTACATCCCTAAATGTGGTGCTGCATTATAATGATCTGCATTTGAATATTTACATATAATGTATATATGACATTGTTCTTGGTTTCATCAATCTTATTTGACTGACAGGACATTTACAGTTATGATTAATGACCTCTCATACTCATAATCTGTACCTCTGCACTGTATTTATAGAGCACATTTTCTACCAAAGTAAGTCAATGTGCTTTACAGAAATGACACTTAATATGAGAGAATTTCTTTGACTTAGAAAGAAAGAATTTGAGCTACTTGAAGTCTATTAGAAGTCCCGCAGGCTGTTGACTCGGTCGTTCTCTACCACCTTCGGAAGTGTTTGACCTCGGGGTTTCCAGTCCATACTCTGTACAGATGTTCCTGTACACTATACCAGCCACTTGGTTATGGCATTCCATGTATGCTTTCCCTGCAGCATCTTACACCCTGCAGTTAAGTGTTGGATTGTCTCAGGGGCCTGTTTGCACAGCCTACACCTTGGGTCTTGTCTGGTGTGCTAGATTTGGGCCTCTATTGCTCTGGTGTTCAGGGCCTGCTCCTGTGCAGCCATGATTAGTGCCTCTGTGCAGTCCATTAGTCCTTTCTAGCCATTGGTAGGATTTCTTGATATCAGCCACTTCCGTTATCTGGCGGTGGTACATCCCATGTAGGGGTTTGTCCTCCCATGATAGCAGTGGTGGACGAAGTACACAAACCAAGTACTTGAGTTAAAGTACAGATACACTAGGTAAAATATTACTTCAGTAAAAGTAAAGTACTCCTTTAACTTTCACTTGAGTAAAAGTACAAAAGTATTTGCCTTCAAATGTACTTAAGTATCCAAGTACTAGGCTATAATGCCCTTATAATTTTAGTCAGTCTCTTGCCCCCTTTAGGCGCCAGGAATTATTTAAAAAAATACAGATTTTTGAGATCCAAATTTCAAAAGGCTGTGGTTTGAAAATGATACGAGATAGAGTCCTACTCTGAACTAGAAAAATGTCAGGTATGACCCAAAGTATTTAAGTAAATAAATTTTAAGCATCTAATTTGCATATAATTTGCATACCATGACATTATATATTGGCGGTTATGTTTTTTTCAGTACATACACACTAATGAACATATTAGAATAGTTTTTTTTTTCTTTTTCTGAAATAAAGAATAACTACAACGTAAGCAAATAGTTCTGAGAAATATACACATGTACTGTATGTGTGTGGTTGCAGTTGCTTTATCTTTTCTTATCCGTCCATGTGGCATAGTTAGTAGTTTTTTAGAGTGTGGGACCTCTCATAAAGCACAGCACACAGCCATCACTTTTATTACGATCGCTGCTTTGATTAGTGCATTCTCGCTGACTATGTTTACTCTGCCTCTCCCTCCTCGACTGGGTAAAGTGTCAGGATCAACACGTATTTGTCCCAAACAGCTGTCAATAGAAGCCGCATTATTCCCAAAATCCCTGTCACTCCCGCGGCCACGGCAAGTACACCCGCCCCGGCTTCTATCACCTGTGCTAAAGGTAAAGCTGCAGGTGCTACGCGCACACGGCTTCCCGGCTTTAGTTTCCTCCCGTTTCTTTCACTGATGTTTGGTAAAATGTGGGAAAAACAGCGTGTGCTTTATGAGAGACGCTGAGAAAGGCACGAGCAGCGGCGCCGCTGTCCAAGTCACAGACGCACTCACTCTCGTTCATTCTCACTTTCACTCGGCTGAAAAGACTCTAAAGGTAGATGTTCTCCCTCAGAATCAGAGTCAGACATTACTAATACCAAAGCTTCATCACAGGTGTATTTTTTATTTGTCATTTTCATGTTTATCAGCTCGCGTGTAGAGAATGAGGCTTCTATTGAGCGGTCCTGACACTCCCACTGAGACGCAGCGTCTTTGAGGTCTTCTTCTACAAAAATATTTAACGGAAACACAAGGAACGACTAATTTTGCAAAATGTACTTGAGTAAAAAGTAAGATATTTGACGTTGAAATGTAGTGAAGTTAAAGTAAAAAGTATCCCTTAATGGAAATACTTAGTAAAGTACAGATACTGGAAAAAACTACTTAAGTACAGTAACGAATTACATTTACTTCGTTACTGTCCACCACTGCATGATAGTACCTCCAGCACCTCTTTCTTTCTCTGCCTGAGGTGGCAGAGTGGTAAGCAATCAGCAGGGCCTTTCTGTGTGGAGTTTGCCTGTTCTCCCTGTGTCTGCTCTGGTTTCCTCCGGATGGTCCGGTTTCCCCTACCACCAAAAAACATACAGATATATACAGATACAATATAGGACTACAGATGGAAATGAGCTGTTAAGATATAATCTGGTACAAGCATCTCTGCTCCAGCTTAATGTATATTGTACGCTGTCCCAAAGAAATAAACAAATTCTTCTTCTTCTTCCCTCTCTTGGTCACCATCGACCACACTTCTCAAGTCCAAATAACATTCCGATGTCATTTCCGTAGATCCTGGTTGCTTGGATCAGTGAGTCAATTTCCCGCTTGCTCTTGGCGTAAAGCTTAATATCATCCATGTAGAAGAGGTGACCATTCCTAAGTCGGTATCCATAGCCAGTCTTGGTTATTATTTGGCTGAGGGGGTTCAGACCTATGCAGAACAGCATTAGGGACAGATAATCTCCATGGCATATGCCACATTTGATGGACACTTTTAAAATTGGACACAGCCTCATCAAATTTGCAATGTTCTTAGGGTCCTGTTGTACACCTCCAAGCATTCCATGAACCATGTATGTGACATTGAGTCATAGGCTTTCTTTTAACCAAATCCAGGCTGTGCCAGATTGTCTGTCTGGTTTTGCAGTCACAAGCGATTGTCATATCAACCAGCAGCTGGTGTTTTGCTCTGCTGGTGTTTCTACCAATGTCCTTCTGTGTCCATATGCCAACAGCAACTTAGCCCCTATAATGCCTGACATGAGCTTCCATGTTGTTAAAAGACATGTTATTGGACTTAGTTGGATGGGACTGTTCGCTTCATATATACACAAACACTCACCAACAACGTATTAATCTGTAATGTTTTTCTGTTTTATTCTTTTTGTTTTGTCTTTTTCACAAATTTTTTGGTATTCAGATTAAAGCAAAACAAATGGCTAAATAAGTGGGGTATGGTTATAGAGTTCTACTGGAAAATGTTGGGTCATTCAAAGTTTATTTAGGTCATTTACTAGCTTTAATGTTTATCCTATCCTGGGTTGGCATTTATGACTACTTGATGTTTTTGTAGAAATGAAAGGATGACTTGCATAGACCATAGCCCTCTGGGTTGTCCTCATTAGAACCTCTCAAGCCCAGAACCTCACTGGCAAAAAACTGAAAGGGTTGTGATTTGTAATGTGCCACGAGTCACATTTGATATGAAGGAGAGATGATTGTGTTATTTTGTTTATAACATTAGCAGAGCAGTTGCATCAAACGGAGGGGTTTTAATTTGGAATCTGGCAAGATGAATCATACAAACGACAGCAGCATTGTCTCTTCTAATGGAGATAATACTCATCAGAGAAAATCCTAATGTCTCTGGAGAAACTATAAGCGTCTGACTGAACAGACTTATCTAAACCAAGTGCATCTATAATTCAGCAGGAGCCAGCACCTTCTCAAGGGCGAGTCTCCCAGCCTTTCCTTTTCAACAACAACCAAAAAGTTCTCAGAGGAGTTTATGGAGTTCTCCGAGCAGCCGTGCCATTTACCTTCAAGGTATGCAGACTTTGAATGAAGGGGTGTTCAACCATGTCTGCACGCACCTTCCACCCATAAAAATCTCCATTTTAATTCAGAACACTGCCTAACATAAATGCGCTTCTATCAAATTGGAAATGGTACTGAAAAAAAACAATACCACACTTTGCCGTAAGCTTAAAAAAAAAAAAAAAGAGAGAGATTTAAGGAAGTAAGTGGGGGACGTTTTAATTGAAAAGTCTTAAGGCATCAGACAAACTGTATGGAATAAGAAATATATAATAACTTCTTTCTTTAAATCCATCAAATTTGTCTGCGGAAATGTCATTTTTCATTCAAGGGAAAGGTCATCTGGCCGTCATTGATGATTGGTTTTCAATCATTCATTAAAAGTTGTCATGCTCCAAGGCACAAAACTATGATTAAGGAACGTTTCTGGCTCTCAGTCTGGCCACCAGCCCTTTCTCTTACTGTTGGCTTTCGACTCTATTTTGCTCATTTTTCTAATTAAAGCACCTGCAGTTTTGCCAGACTTTCTCAGACCACGCAGTACATTTACATCTCAATATATTGCTTGTATTATATTTGATTTTGTATAATATCTTTTTATGCAGTTTTTTTTATGTCATACAAACATTGTACAGTACATCTGAGACCTGCTGACACCACACGTCCCTGGTCACTACGCTCCTCGAGTCAAAACCTCCTGACTCTGCCCACGTCCCGACTGCTCACTAAAGGAGATCGGGCCTTCACAGTCAGAGCCCCTAAAATCTGGAATTTCCTGCCCAAGGAGCTCATTTCAGCGATCTCAGATGATACTTTTGAATCCAAATTAAAAATGTATTTTAATAAGAAGGCCTACTTGTAATCTGTTTTTAATTTGTTTATTTCCTTTTGCTTTTATTCTGTAAAGCACTATTCTTGTTTTTGAAAAGTGCTAAATATTATTATTATTATGTCTGCTACCATAGTGCCTGGTGGTTGGACTGCTGGTATAATAGCAACAACATTTATCTCTTCTTTTTAATCTTTACGTATCTTATTTCACGTTCTGCGTTTAGTGAGACCCAAAGCTTTTGATGCACTTTTAAACAATACTGCTTTTGTTTCATGTCTATTCAACAATAATTTGCATACCAGTCCGGACTATGGTTCACTATGGACACCAGAGATCGACTGTTACCCTCGAGATGGTGACGACAACTCAACATGCATGAAAAAATAACACCACCACAGACCAGAAGTCGCATTAACCAAATATTTTGGATGCCATCGGTCATTTTGACGGATTACTCTGAGGGTGATTTATTGTAATTGCTACTTCTGTCCAGTTGTGTACATGGTAATTATTTTGAGTTGTCTCATCTTTGTCACGCTGTACACAGTTGCAAAAAAGTCACTGTTGAGTAGTTTCTTTAAACCGCCAAATGGTTCTAATATTTTTAATAAAAGGTGAAAAAGAGGATATGATGAACAGACATCACTGACCTGGGCAGACAGATCTACAAAACAGCAACTGAATTATATTGTGTAATATACTGTGTTCTATTCCAGCCTGTTCAAGCACAAAATATACTTCCGCTGTCAGTGCAGAAAAACAATATTATTCTGTTTTGTGTTGAACATAAAGTTACATTTTTGTCTGTTCATAAACTTAACAAACAATCTGTCCTCTATGCTTATCTTTTAATTTCTTAAAATGTGGGTAAAACAAAAAGCTATTAGCTATAAGTATTATTAAAGAATTTAAAAATTACAAGTAATAATACATTCTGTCTGTCATAATGACCGAGTGAGAAAGTCTAGCGCAATCTCTGCCACAGACTGAATGGACAACACACCTTTCTATGCTCTCTCCAGATATGTACCTTAATTCAAGATTTATAGATTTAGAGAGACACTATATAACTTCTAGCCACTAGGGGCGCAGATCCCCCTAAAGATTTACTCTGTTTTAAAAGGAAACAATCCAAAACTGGCAAGTTTGGAAGAACAATCAAGTGCATTCTGTACAAATGCAACTCTGTCCAGTAGGTATTATTCTACCAATCGCATATCCAAGAACCATTAACTCAATACGAGAATTCATATTTTTTTAATTCAAAATTATGCAAGGCTACTAGCTAAACGTTGCGCAGGCTTACTTTAACATAATGCCGTAATAAATAGAAGTCAGAATAAAAACTGAAAATGGCAGAAACGTGTAAGGGTGCAATAGCAGTTGTATTTGCAATAGTCAGCTTTGACTTTGACTTACAATGTGCAATGTGAACAGTACAAGCGGGACTATAAACAGGTTGTGTTATGGACTGGCTAAAAACCCAGACGCAGACACCATTTAAATAACTCAGAACAGATTTATTGAATAAATAAATAAACTTAGAAGGGGAGAGTTCTTCGAGGATAGAGAGGGATACCAGGAGAAGACAGAGGCGGGACTGGAACAGGACTGACGGCAGGACTGGAAGGATCTGAGATGGACAAGAAGAATAGGTGAGTAAACACAAAATACAACAAGCAATTCTAGCGCTAGACGTTATACTAACTGTAGCTAGTGTTACGATCTGGCATCGATGAGCTGGACGCGGTGCTTCTTATACTTCTTATACTGGAACAGCTTGTCTGTCTTTGCCGGCGCTCCCGCACACCTGTTTCCACTCCGTGGGGCTGGGGAGCCGGAGACGGACTCAGTCGGAGAATCCGGGGGTAGCTGGGCTGAGTCCTGAGCCGATATGACAGGTTGAGTCTATGTACAGTCCAAGTACAAAAGAAAGTGTTCTGACCATGTGCGGCAGCTGTATGTATGCAAGTTTACAAAATCACCAAAATACATCTTAAACTGCTCCAAGTGAAGTATTCAAACTCTAGGTAAGTAATGGAGATCCAGAAGGCAGACCACAAAACACAGTCAAATGAATTAGCCAAAGAACTGCAGGAGTCCAAGGAGAGGATGGAGGTCAGTGAAAAAGACAACAAAATTACAGAGATAATGGAGACTGTTGAGCAGTTCCAACAACGTTTAGACAAGATTCAAACTGAAAAGGAGTGTTGTTTTTGGTGGCCTGTTTTCATTTTAGTTTTAGTCTAGTCTTTGTGTCAAGCGGCCATTTTAGTTTTTATTAGTTTTAGTCACGTTCATGCCCTTTTTAGTCAAGTTTCTGTCGACTAAAAGTCTGAGCATTTTAGTCTTATTTTAGTCAGAATTATTCATAACTATTATCGTCTAGTTTTAGTCGACAAAAACTGATGACATTTAGTCTAGTTTTAGTCAATGAAAATTGTATTTTAATCTCTTTTTACTCATGCAATTATTTTTAACCCAGTCAATATAGTATAGGTACCTAGTAGTATAGAGAAAACCAAAACTGTTTCAAACAAGGTTATCTTATTATATTATTGTTACCTTATAAACTCAAAAATACATCCATTCCAGACATGGAAGAATTTACAACATATTTATTTTACCAACCAAACATGTTAGAAGTCCACACACATAAATTAATAAAATAAATAAAAACAATTGATAAAATAGCATAAAAAATAATATTCAAGTTTAACAAGGTGCTTGAAGGCTCGAGCTACAACTACAACATTGGATGTGGCTGCAAACTAGTGTTGCTTTCATCAACAAAAATTATGAAAAAATATTGTCTTCAACAAACCTTTATCACATGACAAAAATGAGACGTAATGTAAATGCTGGCCATGTGACTATAACTAAATGTATAATGCAATATTGTTGACAATTAACAACGAGACTAAATGTGGTTCACAAAATCAAAACTATGCTAAAATCATCTTCATTTTCACTGACCAAAACAAGACGAGACGAAATGTTATAACACTATTTCGTCACGGTTAGTCGCGTTACACTTCAGGGGCTGCATCAGGTCACACTGCGCAGACGCAGTCGACGTCACTCTCTTCAAGCGCGACTCGCGGTATTATTTATTATTATTAAGCATAGAAAGCTCTCTCTCTCCCTCACACACACACACGTCATTTTCAGCTCCAGTGGCTAACGTTAAAATGAGATGATGCAATTGTTGTGGTTAACTCTAATTCATCACAGCTTGCCTCTTTTAAATAATACCACGAGTTATGCTTCACGAGAGTGACGTTGCCTGCCTCTGCGCAGTGTGTCCTGATGCAGCCCCTGAAGTGAGATGCACAGAAATACTGCAAAGTAATAAAAACGCAACTATCCGTGACTAAATAGCTTTATAACATTTTGGTCAGTGAAAATTAAGCATAGTTTTTATTTTGTGAACCACATTTAGTCTTGGGGGCGGCAGTAGCACAGTGGGTAGAGCGGCCGTCCTTCGACCGGCGGGTGAGTGGTTCGCGACCAGCTCGAAACATCCCAAAACATCATAACATCCCGCTCTCCCCCGCATACTGTCGTTGTGTCCTTGGGCAAGACACTTAACCTACATTGCCTCCAGTGAGTGTTCTGTAACACTGGTAAATAGCTTAATCTGCGTAAAGCGCTTTGAGTGCAGTAGTTTATATAGCCTACAGTAGGCTATATAAAAATAAAGATTATTATATTATTATTATTATTGTTGTTATTCGTCAACAATATTGCATTATATATTTAGTTGTAGTCTTCGTCATAAGCTCAGCATTTACGTTACGTTTTGTCTCGTTTTCGTCACATGATAAAGGTTTGTTAATGACAATATTTAGTCATAATTTACGTTGACGAAAGCAACACTACTGAGAAGGCCAATGAAATTGACTGGAAAATAAAAATGGCCCAACAAGAATGTAACGCAGAGATATAAAGTATTGTTCAAAATTAATAGCAGTACAATGTCACTAACCAGTATAATCCAGGTTTTTAGTATATTTTTAATTGCTAAATGGCAAACAAGTTACCAGTAGGTGCAGCTGATTCTCAGAAAACAAACAATTGGGAAATTAGATGAAAGGAGTGTCTTAAAAAAATAGCAGTGTCTGCCATTGACTCAAAAAAATATTTTGTACAAACGTTTTTGTTTAAAGGATTTAGCAATCCTGTGAATCACTGAACTATTTTTAGTTGTATGACCACAGTCATACAACTAAACCAACTTGTGGCACCTCTCAGCTGTTATTCCACTCCATGATTCTTTAACAACATTCCACAATTCATTTACATTTCCTTAACATTAATTTTGTTGATTTGGACTTTCCTTGTTTACTCGTGTGTTTGGGGTCATTGTCTTGTTGAAACAAACATTTCAAGGGCATGTCCTCTTCAGGATAAAGGCAACATGACCTCTTCAAGTATTTTGACAAATGCAAACTGATCCATGATCCCTGGTATACGATAAACAGGCCCAACACCATAGTAAGGAGAAACATGCCCATATCATGATGCTTGCTTCACTGTCTTCACTGTGTACTGTAGTTTAAAATGAGAGTTTGGGGGTCGTTTCACAAACTGTCTGTGGCCTTTGGAACCAAAAAGAAAAATTTTACTCTCATCAGTCACAAAATGTTCCTCCATTTCTCTTTAGGACAGTTGATGTGTTCTTTGGGAACTTGTAACCTCTTCTGCACATGCCTTTTTTTTTTTTTTAAACAGAGGGACTTTGCGGGGAAAAATAAATTGAAAATAGATTAGCTTCACACAGACGTATTGGCTAAGCCTATGGTTGTCTTCCGTTTTCTTTCACGTCTCTCTGGTTTTGCTCTCCATTTTAAGACATTGGAGAACATTTTAGCTGAACAGCCTATAATTCTTTGCACCTTTTTATAGGTTTTCCCCTACTCCAATTAACTTTTTGTTGTCTTAAACCATTTTCAAACAAGTGCTGGTGCCTTCATCCTTAAATAGAGGCCACCTGTTCCTCCCCTTTTTTTAACAAAATTGATGACCTCAGTGATTGAATGCCACACTGCTATTTTCTGAACACACCCCTTTCAACTATATGGCACGATTGCACAGCCTTAAGAGCATGCATATCATGAATACTGGGTCTTGTTTGTTTTCTGAGAATCTTCTGCACCTACTGGTAACTTGTTTGCCACTTAGCCAAAAAAATATACAAAAACTTGGATTATTCTGGTTAGTCACATTGTACTGGTATTGTTTTGTACAATTCTACAACCTGAAGCACACGCTAAAAGCCATAAATTTCAAGAAAGAAAAGCTTCAGCGAGAGGTTAATTTCTTAAGCACCGAAAATGTAAATCTTTAAATGAAAAAAAATTTGCTTGAGATCTCCAACAGTAAGATGGAGCTACACAACCTGAACAAAGAAAAAAAGCAGTGTCAAATACAGTACATTTGGAGGAAGAAGCAACCAAGAGCAGCATGTTGGAAGCCAAGCTCTCCTCCATTGAAGATCATACCAACAAGTTTTTGGGACAGATCAAAGAGGTGCAAGAGAATGAGCAGAAAGCTAAAAATTAGGCTGGCAAAAGCTGACATAGAAGAACTCAGGGACAGTGTAGCTAACCAGGCATTCTGACTGGAAATCTACAAGCCATCCTTGAAAAAATGAAGGACAATATTAAAGCCTGCGAACGTTGGCTCCCAAAAAGCTGAATAACAAAGTCTGTCGGCTCATTGGACACTACCTCGAGAACAAAATGATTAAGGTGGACCAAGCCATTGAGAAAGTCCAAATGAAAGAAATCGGAAGGCTCAAAAAGAAGCTGAGTATCACCCAAAAAGCTCTGGAGTGGGAGCAACAACAGAAGAAGCAGGTGAAGATTTCATTCGAAAGGACCAATAAAAGTTAAATGGATGAGCAGATGATGTTAGTCCGCTACATTAATGAATAAGCCATATTTAAAAAAGGAAAGTGGTCAGGAAAAGCAAACTCTGATCTAGCTTGCTCTAATGACAGTCCAAAATCTTTCTTTGATCTTCCACAAAACAGAGAGAGGATTAAAGTGACGGCATCTGGACTTAGGAAACGTCTTCACTTTAAAAACTAAGTCGGTTTTGCTTTAATCCTTTTTTTTTGTCAAGATGGCCTGGATGACTGAGAACCTTTACAGACGTCTTCTACAAAAGTTAACTTTTAGTTTCTTAGAATCAGACCAATGTTTGGATGAGTTTGGAGTTTTCCTCTCTGACTTAATAACCCACTCCACATCCTTCTAGTTGTTGACTTTAATATTCATCTAAATAAGGAGTGTGATCCTCTGGCCAGAGCATTTCAATCACTGCTTACAACCCTGTATTTCAACCAGTTTGTTCATGAGCCCACACACATTAGTGGAAACTATCTGGATCTTGTTTTGGCTCGGGGAATAGATGTCTCCCATCTCTTCGTCTCCTCTCTTTCATCTGCTGTTTCAGATCACTCACTGGTGGAATTTGAGATAAGTTATAAACTCCCTTCAAATTCCGACAAATGCGTAGTGTCTTTCCGAAATTTTAGCGCAGCTGCGATGGAAATGTTGACCGATGTTCTTCCTAATTTAACTACAACTGAAAACTCAATAGAGGCCTACACAGAGGAGGTCCATGCAACCCTCAAAGCCCAGACCAACCAGACGACCTGCGCCATGTTATAACGGTGCAAGTCAAAAACAAATCTAAATGATCAAAAGTTGTGTTTGTGTGTTAACACCTATAAGCACGCCCTCAGCACTGCAAACATGGCCTATTTTCTAATCAGAGAAAACAGGCATAACCCCAGGTTTGTTTTTGGGACAGTTGCTAAACTAATCCAACCAAAAAACAACTGAAGACTGGTCAAACCCCTGCTCAAAAACCTACTCTGGATCCTGGATGTCTAAATAATTTCCGTCCTGTCTCCAATTTACCTTTTCTATCCTTAAAAAAGTTGTGTTAAAACAAATTACTCTATATCAGAAAATGAATCAATCTGCATTTAGGGCCTCTTATTTCACTGAAACAGCTTTAGTTAAAGTGACTAACAATCTCCTTCAGATTGACGAGGACTCATCGGCTCTACTGTTATTGCTAACAGCGCTACATTTGATACAATTGATCATGCAGTGCTAATCAACAGACTAAAAGATGTGTTTGGCATCTCTGGCTCTGCTCTTGCTTGGCTAGAATCCTATCTGTGTGATAGATCTCATTTTGTCTCTTTTAATAAATCCTTCCTCGGCACCAGTGAGTAAAATTGTGCCACAAGGGTCTGTGCTTGGTCCCATACTTTTTTTTACTATATGTTACACCATTGGGACAAATCATCAGAAGTTATGGTGTAAACTTCCACTGTTATGCCGATGATACACAGCTGTATCTACTACCGAATAAAACTACTGACATTAAAACATGGATGTCTGAAAACTTCCTCCATTTGAACTCAGATAAAACACAGCTCTTGTTAATTGGTCCTGCCAGTCATCGGCACAAGTTAAACAATCTTACTGTCTCGATCAACAACTGTGTGTTGGAGCACGGCAACACTGTGAGGATTTTAGACCCCACTTTATCTCTGCAGCAGCACTTTAGTGAGGTCATTTTTTCACTTGAGGAATATCTCAAAACTTTGGTCCTGCCTCTCTTTAGCTGATGCTGAAATTCTTATTCTTGGCGTTGCAATTACAATTCAATTTCTTTTTTGGTTACAGTTCCAAGTTTATGTTAAGAATTCGTTTTTTTAGTTTACATTCAAGCTGATCCTAGATTGACGTCATACATGTCCCTGTTCTTGTTGGTTACAGTTATATATAGAAGAGGTGTAATTCCAGAATATATGTCACAAGTTCTAATGCTCATTGGCATGTGAGAAGTGTTGTGTTGTCCAAAATAAACCAAGCCCGATCAGCCATAAGACAGTATAAATCAAGAAGACTGACATATATACACTCAGGGGTGTACACCCCACTGGTAAACAGGATTGACATTCAAGACATTTAATAATAAAAAAAGAAACAGATGTATAGTTTTGGTAAAGCCCTTCAAAATAAAATATAACATTATATCCAGTTATTCTTCTGAAGGATTTATAGCAGTCACTCATCTGGATCAAGGGGAAAGGGGGAGGGGACGGGCTGTACACCCCTCCAAATGGATATTTTGGAGGACACACTTAAAACAAAGGGGTAAGATAATTTCCCATAATG
The DNA here is from genome assembly GCA_024416835.2 of Perccottus glenii. Classification (NCBI taxonomy): domain Eukaryota; kingdom Metazoa; phylum Chordata; class Actinopteri; order Gobiiformes; family Odontobutidae; genus Perccottus; species Perccottus glenii. The sequence continues at coordinate 7,579,622 of CM044565.2, read as the reverse complement.
CCGCGTGTTTAGGTAAAATAAATGAACTAATTTGGGAAAAAAATAAAGATTTTAAAATGTGATTGGTCAGAGCTTACGGGTAAGGACTGAACATTCTCATTACTTAAAAAAAAAATCCTGGATAATGAAGCTTATATAATGTCTTATGGTCTTGTTTTTTTTTTCTTATTCTGTTACAACATGCTATAAAACAGTTGTTCTTCAGTGCACTGAAGAAAATGGGGTAATGTGGATTTTATGAATGAATTGACATACACACCTTCTCTTTCACATTAGCTTCATGGAAATACTAGGCTTTTTGCCAATGGCTACTAGGTCATAGGACCTAGGGTGTCTCAGCATGAAAGTGCACAAGTGTGAGTACTGGGATAGGGCCCAAGTCCAGGGTCAGGACCAGATGGGGGCACAGTGTCGTTGTGTCCTTGGGCAAGACACTTAATGTCAGATGCTTTTACTTCAACCTTTTTTTCAAGATGTCCTGGATGACTGAGAACCTTCACTGACAGCAAGGGGTAGGGGTATGTAAGAGATTTGGGATTGGGCCCAAATAAGACTCCAGATACCAAAGAATACCACATTGTTGCATTGACAACAAGGTTAAAATGTTTTTTAGTCCTGAACTGTAGGATTGTATGATACCAATATCTTGGGTCAAGGACGCAATCATTGCTTTTGTCATTGCCATACCAGTTTCTGACATTAATTTGGTGTGGTGTGGAAATAATTTAACTCCTGGTAGGTAAACAATCAGCTATGGTAAGGACATAATGTTGTCTATGAACAAACCTAGTGGAAAGTAGTATGTGATGGTGGTTTCACTTACAAAAAAATCTATTTCCATAATATTCCAAAACTTTATGCAAGACTATAAAAAAAAAAGACATGATTGCAATTCTCGTACAGCATCGCTCAATTTGTCCGCTCTGGGCAGTTATAGGAACAGGACGTGATGGAAATAAACTGGTTCATTAAAATTGGTTCTTAGTGTCTATTGTGCAGAATAGAGAAAGGCAAAGATTATTTTGAGTGTTATTTTGAGGTGATTTTTGCAAGCTTAAATCTGATATTTACTTCAACATTTTACACAACTCACCTTTGATAAGACAAAATATAGTCGTTGTGTTTTGCTTTATCTGTCACAGAAAATCCCTTAAAACTTTATCAGAGGAAAGAAATGTTAGCCGTTGTACAAAACTATTTAAATGCGTAACAACATTAATATCTGCCCCTGTTCTCTGGTTTGTGACAGTCTATGCACTTGCAGAAAGAGAAGTGCCAGACAAGTGGGTGACGCCTCCACACATAACATAAAAGTCTTTTCAAAGTAAAAATATCAAACAAACCTAAACAGTTTATGCCTTTTCGAACATGGCCTATTAGCACAGTAACAGAGAGCGCTACCAACCAATGGATCAATTTAACTTATTCAGAAGGGGGCTGCATGTTTGGCTTTGGGCCTGGTGTAGTTCTCGTCCCTGCAGCTACATGTGCTGACAATCTATCGATTGGGGCAGCTGTGACTGCGGGCTACATGGTTTATCACTGGGCAGAGTGCCAGCCGTTTGGAGCCATGGCTCAGCGGTGCATGCCTACAAGACCACTACACTGTGTTTGCACGGGCACACAGGGGACTAAGCAATGTGACCTGTACTATATGGATGTCCACGTCTGTATTCGGATCTGAAACCCATGAAAAGTGTAACAGTAATGTGGTGGTACGTTTATTACACTGGTCATTGCACCACCATGTAGCTTATTTTAGTTTTTTTTTTTGGTTGTTTTTTGTTTATTAATTTCTGTTAGATTGTTTGGGAGGTCAAAACATTTTTTTTGTCTAATTTAATTTTGTCTCTTTCAAAATAAATTGCATATCTTGATTGATCCAAGATGGCGGCGCGAGTACATCGCGAGGCTCGGGTTCTCTCCAGTTTCTGCAATTTTGCAGTATTACTCTTGCTTATCTCGGGTCTGTTTGTGCAGAACAGTTGTGCCTTTACATCGTACACCCGGAGTGAGCTTTTGGATATTGGTTTGCAATTTTCCGACGGTTTTATGGACAACCTTCGACTCCCTCCTGAAATCACTAGGACGCCCGTGGCAGCTCATTCTTCGGCCGGGCGGAAGTGCTCGCAGGCGGCGTCGAGCGTAAACAGAGAAGGGGTAGGCGTGGTGGACTCAGAGCTAGGCTAAAGCTAACACCTCACCGGCTCTCTTTACCCAGTATCTTCCTCGCCAATGTACGATCGCTAGTGAACAAAATGGATGAGATTCGACTCAACATGACACACAGCAAAAGACTTCTGAACTGTAACGTCCTTATCTTTACGGAGACGTGGTTAAATAGTGGAATACCAGACTCTGCTATTGAGCTCACGGGACATCATATGCTCCGCGGACAGAACAACAGATGGATCCGGTAAGACAAGGGAGGCGGATTGTGTATTTATATTAACAAAGCTTGGTGCACAAACTCTGCTGTTGTTGGGAGCCATTGTTCAGCTAACCTAGAGTTTCTCATGGTTAAATGTAGACCGTTCTATCTGCCGCGGGAGTTCACTTCCACCATTATAACTGCAGCTTATATTCCCCCGGACGCTGATGCCAAGCTTGCTATGAAAGAACTTTATGCAGCCATCAGTAAACAACAGACTATTCACCCGAAGCAGCGTTTATTGTTGCGGGTGATTTTAATCACTCTAACTTAAAGACTGTGCTACCCAAATTTCATCAGAATGTTTCCTGTCACACCAGAGGAACAAAACCTAGATCATGTCTACACAAACATGGCTGGTGCTTACGTGGCGACACCCCTCCCCCACCTGGGACAATCAGATCACATATCTCTGTTCCTCACTCCCAAATATACACCCTCATCAACCGTGTGAAGCCATCAGTGAAGACCATCAAGGTGTGGCCTGGGGGTAGATTTCACACTCCAGGAAAAGTTTCTACACACAGACTGGAGTATGTTTGCTTCCCAAGCCACCAGTGGTGCTCACACAGACATTGACTGCTACACCTCCTCTGTATTGGATTATATTAATACCACCATTGACAGTGTTACAACCCAGAAACAGATCACCACATACCCAAATCAGAAGCCATGGATGAATCAGGAAGTGCGACTCCTGTTGAAGACACGCAATACTGCCTTCAGATCAGGAGATGCACAAGCCTACAGCACATCCAGAGCAAACCTGAAGAGGGGCATCAAAAGGCCAAGCACTGCTACAAGCTGAAGATAGAGGACACTTCTCCAACTCTGACCCTCGACGCATGTGGCAGGGCATCCAGGCCATCAGTGACTACAAACCCACCCACTCCACCCCTGCAGCCACCGATGTCAACTTCCTGAATGAGCTAAATGACTTTTATGCTCGCTTTGAAAGAGACAACAGAGAAACTGCAACCAAGCTCAAACCCTCAGTTGACCACCCCCCATTCACACTCTCATCCACTGATGTCTGCAAGGCACTGAGCCGGATCAGCACACACAAGGCTGCTGGACCAGACAACATCCCTGGTCGTGTTCTCAGGGCATGTGCGGAGCAGCTCGCTGGGGTTTTTACAGACATTTTCAACCTGTCTCTTGCCCAAGCAGCTGTACCAACATGCTTCAAATGCACTTCCATTGTGCCAGTGCCAAAACACTCTAGTCCAAGGTGCCCCAACGACTACCGCCCTGTAGCACTCACACCCATCATCATGAAGTGCTTTGAGCGGCTGATCCTGGAACACCTAAAAGACTCCATACCACCAACATTGTACCCGCATCAGTTTGCTTACCGCAGCAATAGGAGCACAGAGGATGCAGTTGCTATGGCACTGCACTCTGTGCTCACCCACCTGGACAATAAGAACTCTTATGCACGTATGCTGTTTGTTGACTTCAGCTCAGCATTCAACACTATCATCCCGACCAAGTTAATAGCCAAACTTGAAGACTTGGGCATCAATACCTCACTCTGCAACTGGATTCTGGACTTCCTGACCAACAGACCCCAGAATGTCCGATCTGGATCCACCTGCTCCACATCCATCACACTTAACACTGGTGTACCACAGGGCTGTGTGCTAAGCCCATTTCTCTACTCCCTCTTCACCTCTGACTGCAAGCCTGTGTTTGGATCCAACGCCATCGCAAGTTTGCAGGCGACACTACAGTGATTGGTCTCATCAGCAACAACGATGAGACTGCCTACAGGAAGAGATCCAGCACCTGTCCACATGGTGCAACGAAAATAACCTGCTCCTCAACACCACCAAAACGAAGGAGCTCATCGTGGACTTCAGGAAAGAGTCTAGAGGCACACACGACACCAATCCACATCAATGGAATGGACGTCCGAGCGTGTCTCCAGCTTCAAGTTCCTGGGGACCCACATCTCGGCTGACATGACCTGGACAACCAACACCTCCAGCCTGGTCAAGAAGGCTCACCAGCGCCTCTTCTTCCTGAGGACACTGAGGAAGAACCAGCTCTCCTCGGCCATCCTGGTGAACTTCTACGCTGCGCGATAGAAAGCATCCTGACGAACTGTGTCACAGTGTGGTATGGGTGCTGCTCTGTCGCGGAGCGCAAGGCATTGCAGCGGGTGGTGAAAACTGCCCAACGCATCACAGGGACTCCACTTCCTGCCATCGAAAACATCCAGAGGAAACGCTGTCTGCGTCCGAGCTCGCAGCATCCTTAAGGACTCCTCTCACCCAGCCCACAGACTGTTCTCCCTCCTCCCCTCCGGCAGGCGTTTCAGGAGCCTCCGGACTAGAACCAGCAGACTAAAGAACAGTTTCTTCCCCAGAGCTGTGTCTTTACTGAACTCTAACCCTTGCTGACCCCACCCTCTCACAGACTCCTCTCTCACCCCCACCATGCCACTCCCTCACAGACTCTCCTCTCACCCCCACCATGCCACTACCCTCATAGACTCTTCTACCCCCACCACCATCCCACTCCCTCACAGACTCTCCTCTCATCCCCCACCATCCCACCATCCCTTGCACTACTGCACCTTTGCTACCAACTGTTTACATTTCACTGTTTGCACTACCTTAAATCTACTGCTTACCTTAAGCTAACATACAAGCTAACTGTAAAATTCTGTTCATAGTCAGAGACATCTGTATATCACATGTGCTTGTTTGTTTGTGTGTGTGTGTGTGTGTGTGTGTATATGTGTGTGTGTATATGTGTGTGTGTGTGTATATATGTGTGTATGTGTGAGTATGTATGTGTGTATGTGTGTATGTGTGAGTGTGCGTGTGTGTGTGTGCTTGTGTGTGAGTGCGTGTATGTGAGTGTGTGTGAGTGTATGTATGTGTACGTGTGCATGTGAGTGAGTGTGTGTATGTGTGTAGGTGTGAGTATGTGTGCATGTGAGTGTGTATGTGAGTGTGTGTGTGTGTGTGAGTGTGTGTGTGAGTATGCGAGCGTATGTGTATGTGTGTGTGTGAGTGTCTGTGTGTATAGCTCTCCCGGTTTAATTCCCCTGTGAGTATGTGTGTATGTGTGTATGTGAGTGTGTGCATAGACATATATAAAGGCTAGATGGCTTACCGGCGCTGAGAGCCAATGGGACCCGACGACGTCACACGGCGGCCATCTTAGGACAGGACCGCTCGTCCAGTTATAACATTAAAGTCTATTGTGCATGTAGTGCTGAAATAACTATATTTTGCTCAATTTTCAACCGATTTACAAACGGCTTGGTGTGTCATAAACGTCAGGGATGCGGCTATTTAACTGCATACTTGTGAAAAATTATAGCCACGGAGTTTATTAAGCACAAATCATAGCCACGTTAATAAGGTTTGTAATACACCAAACCGTTTGTAAATCCGTCAAGAATTCAGCAAGTTACGAGCATTTTAGTTTGCGTATGTCACTCACCTTCCGTCCACAGCAGCAGGGAGCAGCACTATGGCAGCACTGACCTAAGATGGCCGCCAAGTGACGACACAGCTGACTCCGCCTTGAGCCATCTAGCCTTTATATATGTCTATGAGTGTGTGTATGTGTGTGTGTGAGTGTGTGTTCGTGTGTGTGTGTGTATGTGTGTGTGTGAGTGAGTGTGTGTATAGCTCTCCCGGTCTAATTCCCCTGGGTGTATGTGTGTACGGTTGTGTGTGTATGTGTGTGTGTATGTGAGTGAGTGTGTGTGTATGTGTGCGGCGCGACGCATGTGTATTACATTACATTTAGAGTACATATTCACCTGTAAATGCTGTTTATAGAAAAGAGACACCTGTAATTATATTTATGGCACACACTCACCTTTTATAGTAATAACCATCTGTATATTTATATTCATTGTACATATTACCTGTAAATCCTGTACATCTCCATATCCTGCACATACGCAACCATTGTATATATCCTGCACTTTACTGCTATTGCACTTCTGGTTAGACCTAAACTGCATTTCGTTGCCTTGTACCTGTACTTGTGTAATGACAATAAAGTTGAATCTAATCTAATCTAATCTAATATCTACATTTAGCAGACTCTTTTATCCAAAACGAATTACATTAAGCTTCCATTCACCAGTGTTACAGCTGGAACACCACTGGAGGCAAGGTGGGTTAAGTGTCTTGCCCAAGGACACAACGACACTGTGCCCCCATCTGGTCCTGACCCTGGACTTGGGCCCTATCCCAGTACTCACACTTGTGCACTTTCATGCTGAGACACCCTTGGTCCTATGACCTAGTAGCCATTGGCAAAAAGCCTAGTATTTCCATGAAGCTAATGTGAAAGAGAAGGTGTGTATGTCAATTCATTCATAAAATCAACATTACCCCATTTTCTTCAGTGCACTGAAGGACAACTGTTTTATAGCATGTTGTAACAGAATAAGAAAAAAAAAAAAACGAGACCATAAGACATTATATAAGCTTCATTATCCAGGATTTTTTTTTTAAGTAATGAGAATGTTCAGTCCTTACCGGTAAGCTCTGACCAATCACATGTTTGCATACCCTTGGGTGCTTTTACATTCAAATTTAGCAATGCTCCCATTGACGGTTGCTCTACTCTGATTGTCAACACTGAATCACATGGTTGTCCAAAATTCCTACTGTGACAAAAGCTATTCTGCTGGCTATGTCTGACTTCACAGCAAAAAAGGGAAGATATAAGATCTAATTTTACAATCAAAATATGTGAGTTATCAGCAATTAAAGTGAATGTACTATTGTACCATTGAATAAAAATGTTCATGTTTAATCCATTAGAAAAGTTAAGTTACTTCCTGTTTTGCTTTGAGACTCCTGACAGTTTTTTTTAGTCTAAATAAACTGCAAACTTAGCATTATTGTTTATTATGACTGCTCAAACTGCTTTATATAACAGACGTAGCTATTTCTACAGAAGTCATGTTCGCCTGGCCCTGCTGGAAAAGCCCATTTCCTGCGCTGTCACACCACCTTTTACTAATAAACTTGTAGAACACCACTGGGACTTGCCCAAACTTGGAAGACTTTTGTGAAATAATGTGACTGCGGCGGGGTCAAAAGGTCACATACTGTCCACATTTTCTGGCTAATGATGTTGCTAACTGCAAATAGAGTCGGCTGGAGAGATGTGCTGACGCGGATCAACAGGGGGAGGGGGGAAACACAACAGAATCTCGCACTACTCTCAGTCTAATTTTAAATTCTCTTAGATTAAGTCCCCTCGCTCCCAGCCATTTCCCTAATTCTCAGTGATACACTTCCAATTAAAGCTTAATTACAAGGAACTCCATCTATCTGAGAAATACACGTGACATTAAGTGTTCACACTTTGGCGCAGGGTACAGTAGTCTGGGGGTAATGATGATGTATAATCTAATAACACATTTCTGTTTCTGTCGAATGGCACTTATTAACATCGCCGCGCAGGTCCAATTAACTTTACTGCAATGGGCATGCCAATCAATTGAATGTAATGACTGGGGTTATAAGACAATGTTTCGCAACACTGTAAAGGCTTCTTCAAACAGTGAGAAATTCTGATTAGTCAGACAATTGCACAATAAGCAGTCAGCTAGACGGGGGGACATTTAATGAGGAGAAATGCTCAGAGGAGGCAGGGGACATGATGAGAGGCAGGACAGGCCTGGTATCAACTGGTTTCAGCTGAGGAGTACAGTGACAGAGGAGGAGGGGCATTTAAATGAGTTCCAAAAGTAAGATGAAAAAGCACATACACATATGGATATAAGTATGCTGCACCTTTAGAGAAGTTTCCATTGTTCAAAGAGCTACTTTGGTAACCCCAAGGGGCTGTTGCTCCTCTGTTGTTGAATTGAATAGAATCTTAACTCAAAAATGAGAGACAGAAACCAGCAATGTTTTTCTCAAATGAAGCTTGGCCTGCTCATCTGTATGGCTGTTTAGCCATGTTCTACAAAAAAAAAAAATATAATGGAAATGTTGTCCTTCTGTTGAATAAACTCAAACCAGGCTAACATTTATATACAACAGCTGAATGAGCATCTTACTAGCTATGGCCTCGAGAACTAAAAACATTGTCTATACTGGAAAAAAAATGTTGAAGTAAAAGCATCTGGACTCGGTTTTCAAGGTGAAGACGTTTCGTCTCTAATTCCAAGAGTCTTTATCAATTCTGAGATCAACTGGTGAGAGAGCTGAGCTTATGTCTCTAGAGGGAGGAGTTTTCCCCTGAAACTAAACCTGATGGACCAGGCTGTTCTGGTCTCATAGTCGTTGGCTCTGAAAGGGAAGTGTGACTTCTGATGTGAGAGTTAAAGGCTCAGGAGAGTCGTAAGTGACACCGTTCCCTTCAGGTGCAGAGTTGTTAGTGACACCGTTCCCTTCAGGTGCAGAGTCGTTAGTGACACTGCTCCATTCAGGTGCTGTGTTTGTTGTTCTAGAGTGCAACTCTTTTGTTTTAGGTTTCAAAACACTGTTATAAATACTAAATACAAACGTGTTTAGAAAATTAAAACAAAAGAGTTGCACCCTAGAACAACAACAACACCTGAATAGAACAGTGTCACTAACGACTCTCCTATATAATATTTATAATATATTTCGCCAAATCATTTTGAGGGTTCTTAGACTTGAGATCAGTAGAGTCATGCCTGTCTCACTAACCATCCCATGCAACAATCTCATCGGCTGGACACAAATCTCCAATATAACTTTCTTGTCCCGGGACAATGGCATATGGTGAGAGATTAGTGAGTGACTCACTCTAACACACAACACATATAATCAAGAAAACAGGCCAATACACTGGACCCTACAGAGTCTTATTTGCACAAGATACACTAAAATGACCTTACTGTTTCAAAAGACAAAAAAAGTACTTTCTTCCAAACGTTGTTTCTTTTCCGGTTTGGTCTTACAGTTTATACCTCTAAGTTCTAGCCCTGCGAACAAGATGGGATAGGCTCCAACTCCAGTAACCCATGACAGAATAATGAATGAGGTAGGGGAACCTGGACAAAGCATAACATTAACAGCCAGCTTTCCATCTGCTCATACTTCCATGGATCTTTCTAAACTTCTCTCTCTATTAAATCCATGTACTGCACCTAAAATCCTGCAGGCATATTTATCAATTTAATCTGATGCCACAAATGACTGTGCAAAAAGAGTCCTTTACAAACAGAATCAGACTGCTGGTTTAATGAAGGAACATGGAGAGGCTACAGCTTATTTCCAGTCACACGGTGAAAACAATAAGCCCCGCGGCAACAGCCTTTTAATTAAAACTCTGGACTTGGAGAGGGTTTGGTGACGTGGTCCACTGCTTACAAGATTATAAATTACGCAGGATATCAACTGTTGTTAATTTTCAAATGTAAATGGAACATTTCTTTGGCATTACCCAAGTCATAACCTCCACAGGGCTTATTCAGACTGACTCAGAGTAATTGAAAACACGGATTGCTGGTTTTGATGTGACTAACTGCTTACTTTCCATTCTGATTTATAAAGGTCCAGTAGCAGCGGGGGGTACTGCTCGAACAGGCTTAATCACCACGGCTCACCTCACCATTTGCACAATATTTCAGCTTTTCTGTTCTGTTTGATTTTTTTCATCTTTTGAATGTCTTGATGAGGCACTGAGTAAATAGGTGACTTTTGTGTCTGACATGAAAATTGTTTGTAGAAACCAAATATGTGTAACCAAGGAAATTCACGTCAATAAAGTCATCACTGAGAAGGACCATGGTGTGAGTTCAGCACATGTTAAAACCAACACTTCTGTTAAAGCCTATAGCAAGATTGTGAGAGGAAGATGTGTCAAAGGAAGCCCTAACCTAGGAAACAAGAAAATATTTGCATGATTTTCCAGTAAAAAAAGAAATTATTCTGAACAAAAGCAACATAAATATTATACATCATATTTGTTGTCCCCTCTCCCTACTACTGTAGTGTAGATCACGTGACAGGTTTTCATGGACCAGTATTGTAATGTTCAAATGTAATTGTTTGCATTATCAACCAGTAACATTTCCTACATGTGTTAAATACAATGTCAATGTTTGGAAGGTGTTGAAACCTGGCTTTTGTCAATGTCTACAGAATTTGACTCTGAGCTAAATCAAATCATCACTTCACAACATCCAGATTGTTCACAACACTTGATCATTGTCACAAACATGTCACTGTTGTTTCAGAGCCACTGAAGGCATAGGAAATTACATCTGTCAATCTGTAAAAATGACATCTTCAGTGAAAATGATGATTTACAAATCGGTGTCAGAAAGTGATTACCTGCCGGTGTTACAGTGTGTGAATTATAGAAGTACACTACACTGTTCTTGTGCTTCAGAAACTCAATAGTCATTCGATTTGCTCAAGAAAACGTCAAGTTTAAAAAGTTGGGCTTTTCCGAAATGGCTCCCTACACACTTCCAATCAAAACAGATAGTAGTGGTTCCCTTTACCACAGAGTAGGGTGTAAATACAGCACTTATTCCATGCTTCTGTGAAAAATGTTGACCTTAATTAGTGTAGTGGATCCTTCATGGTGCACAGAAGCCAGCATTGAGGCTGTTTAGAATGGTTAACTTTTGTATGAACAAACCAGCCATGCTTTTACTTTGTGTGTAACTGTATGGCTTTGTTGTTCATAGCACACCTACTACTCACACACAACAGCAACAACTACTAGTACATACACAACAGCATTTTCAGCAACTACGCTTATCCATGGGAATGTGATTTTTTTTCGGAATATACAACAGGCCACACTACAAATTGCATTTCCATGTCATTTAAAAGGCTCCTTTGTTGGATCCTTTGCTTGTTGCTTAAGCTTGGGTAAGATTTGAGGTAAGAGGCCGTGGTTTGCCTCATGTGGAGTCCTATAAATAAAGAATATTGTACAGTTAAGATGTCTCTGAGTAAACATTAAGGGGTTCATTTTGGCATTTATACTCTTTATTATAGTCTTCTCATGTTACGCCTTGGGACATTCTGCCTTGGAACTTCTAAGACAAACCCACAAAATAAAACTGTGGATTATGTGCATGGCCTTTGCCAGTTTAGCTTAGACTTATCTTTTACATGCAGACGTAAATCCACTCTAAACAAAGGTGTCTAGCTTTTACAATATCAGTATTATTTTAGTGAGAATAAAGAGCATGCAGTCATGATTTCATCTTTACAATTTTAGCCAGATGACCTATTATGCTTCTAAGTCAGACTTAATTTAGCAGGCCACAATAATACACAATGGTGATTTTATTATGTACGTATGCAAATGCACCACTCCATCCACAGAGAAAATGACAGTGTCTGGGGTGAAACAAAGACCCTCAGTGTATGTTTAGCCAATTGACTGTTCCTCTGTGTGATTTCCTGTGTGAGCGCCTTGATATTTTCTTCATCTGTGCATCTATTATGGGATTTCCTCCTCTCGCAGCCCTCTTCAGACCCCGTCTTTCTCTTGGCTCGGCCTGTGATGTGCAGTGTGAAGAGTAGAACCCCCCGGTGGTCTCCAGGAAGAGGAGCCCACGGAGCTGCGGGATGAGTGTGCTGCCAGCAAGGAGTGGTGGGGCCCTGTGGAGCTCAGTACTGCCCCTCAGATGTAGAGAACAAAGAGGCTGGCCCTCCAATAACAACAACCCTCTGTATTCACACCCGTCCTCTGAGACATGCTCTGCCAGTGATGGCCACCTGCCCGGGTCTCACACACAAATACAAACACACATCTAGAGCTAAAGGGCCCAGGTCCAACACTGACATGATACACAGGGCCATTGTGCGGCTCGCTGCAACTGAGGCCTGCATTTGTGTGATTGTGTGGTGTTAGAAGGAATGATGTACGGCCAAAGCTCAACAATATGTCTCAATAAATACACACACAGAATTCAGGCCACAACAGCTAAGAAGTAAAACAGAACTGACACATCAACTGGAACCTGTCCAGTAAGACTTGAGCATCTGTGCTTTGAGTTGCTTGTTACATAGCAACAGCAGGAGACTACTTTTGTTGTGCTCTCATCAGTGTCATATTCCCATAATAATGATGACCAGAAAACCTCTCTGTACTGTCAGCTGCATGAGATAGAAATAGTTTATGGTGATGTTTTAGTGTGTTCACACTTGTAGTCCCCTTCATTACGTTTGCACCAAAACAGAAAAAGACTACCACCCTTAGAATAGAGCTGTTTACCCAAATAACCTCACATAAGAGAGAATAATGACAAGTGCAATCAAACACAATATAACCCTGTAGTATTAGTGTCAAATGACATTGAATCTAAATCCTTAACTCTAGCTTGTCATAAAAAAGATAGGTCTAGATTTTAATCTTAAAACCACTATGTTTGATGATCGCTGATGAGAACATTGCTGCAATCAGCCTCTGACGCAAATCCATAAACACAGCTTGAAAGTCGACCAAAAAAACACTAAAAGACGGTCTCCATTTTAGCGCTCTCATTACCTGCCGCACTTTCCCTCTATTCACCTGCGAGTACTAATCACGCATTAGTCGAGCTTTGTACCACGTCTCTCGATTTCCATTCACTGCCAAATGTCAAGTTGTTTGTATTTTTCTCAATCCCTGAAATCTTGCACTGTTATGGCGCTTCTGCTCCTACACGGCTCCGGTGGTGTCCATATCTCCTATCACAGTTATTATTTGTTGCAGCCAGCGGTACAGAGGTAGGAATTATGAAGCATATCTCACTCTCTCTCCAAATGTGGAGTTTTGTGTTTATTGATTTTTTTTATTTTATTATTATTATTTCTTTCCATGGCGTGTCTTGCATTTGCCAAAAGCCGAATAGAAAAAGATTGATAGGGGGCTATCATTTCAAAACATGTAATTCATCAGCACTTGACAAATCCATATCTGACAAAAGCAACAGAACCAGCAGCTAGCGCTTCTTTGGATTTTTTATATGTTTGATGCAATCTACAATGTTATGTTTGTGGTGGGCCGGCGTTTCATGAATGTTGAAAGGCAGAGGGGGATTGACAGCACAGGATTGGACAGTATTTATCTACAACACAGCCAAGGAAAATAGCTTTGTCCCTGATGACATTTTCCATCGATTGAAACGTGTACTACCCCCTCTGCTTCCCACTGAAAATGACTAATCTCAGAAGTTGGTGGCGCGTTGTTCCAGATAGGTCAAAGTGTCAACATGTTACACTCCGGATAAATTCATAGATTTTTTTTTATACCGACATAGGTTTTTTCCAATCTTGCCCTCGACAGAACTGGAGAGGAAGATGAAAAAATTAGACGCCACACATCCCTTGTGCCACCTGTTTGCTGTTCATTTTGGGACCAGTGATATATGAATAAAAAGCAAAGGGAGACAGTTTGAAGAATCAATAGTTACAATTTTAAAGGTCACACAGTTAAAAAAAAGTTTTGTTATGTGACTTCTGTATTAAACTCACACTTATTCTAGTCTAAATAGGTATTAAATGGAGGTATTACAGTTTATGATCAATTAATTGCTATAACAGACAAACAATTATAGCATTTTATAGCCACTATCATTAAGTTAGGGATAATTCAATTTCTATTTTTTTGGATGTGTTTCATTCAAAAATAAAAACAGTGTGGAGCTATGAAACGTCACTCTCAGTTCAATCTCACAGTTCCAAACAAATACCTTTTTCACTTCAGATCCAGATACCAATCCGTGTGCTGCCGATATCAAATATTCGGTGGCGGTGGATGGTGATTTAATGGGTGGGTGGGCTAACAACTAATCAATGTAATAATCGAACACTACAGTAATATTGCATTTTTGGGACCTAGTTACATCTGCACTCACAGCCTAAGGGCTCAACAAGACTTAGAAAGACCAGAATATTGCTAAACTTTTATACAATATAACCAAATAATGAAGTCTAAATGAGCACAATATTTCTAATGCATACTGTGACCATATTATCCCTCAACTACAGATTAATGGTTATAGAAAAGAGACTGGAAACAGAAAGAGGGAGCAATATCAGGCTTACTTTATAACTGACTCTTATCAACAATGCTAATGCTAAAGGCAGCTAATAATGCTAATGCTTTTAGAATAACAGAGTTGGGGTAAGACGTTAAACTAACACGTTAGAGTATTTAAATGACCTTTTTGGAGTAAGAAGTAACCTAACCTTTTGTGATCAAAATAATCCTTTAATAATAAATAAACCTTTTCCTCTCCGCAGCAGTGCTGTCTCTTAACATTTTTTTGTGAAGCTGCACAAACTTTAATCGAGTGAATGCTTTATGTTCAATGTAGCAGCAAAAACTCACTGCACAAGAACTGTTTTTTTTCATCAGCGCCTCTGATCAAAGAAACTGATTGGAGTCTGTCTCTGCTCCATTTTGCAGGACAAAGTGTTGCTCTGTTGCCTCTGATAGACAGTTCTCTATCAAACATTTCATTGTTGTTTAACTACAAAACATGCAGCATGTTATAGACTACATGCAGAACCCATACTCACTAAACGGGCTGTAAAACTGAAAGTATGAATAAAGTAAAGTATAAAGCTTCGTCATTATGGAACTGCAGTCTAAAGACACTTTATTCACGGCTAATAAAATGAAGCATGTCATAAATGGCGATAGCTGCAGTAGCTTCTAGGCCACACTCAGAAATTTTAGAAACACATGAGTACTCTAACTGAAACTAACTCTAAGTTTTATCAAAAGTGTTTCGGCACTGAATCATTTCTGACGCTGAGGTCACTGCGCATGCGCAAACAACGGCGCTAAGTGCAGCAAAACTAACACGCTTGAGCGACTTACCTCCAATTTTTAAACCTCGTTTTGTTTCTCTTAAACTTAAGAAAGGGTATAAAAACGAGTGAGGGAGCTGGACCAAGTAAGAAGACAAAAACTTATTGCTTTCATACAGAATGGGAGGAGGACTTTTTTTTTACAATGACGTTTTCAAATGTGTGTGCCTCATCTGTCAGCAGCTACTGTCCGGACTATGCATCCCTGGCTGATTCAAGTCAGTGCAAGTCATCAGAGTAAACTCTGGTAATGACAGAAAATTGTACATAGTTAATTATGTTGTGCAGTGTTACGGTTTGCAAGGTACATCAACATACATTGTACATTTAAAGAATCCTCAATATACTTGTGTATGTTTTGTATTTTTGTAGTGGGTAGATCAACCCGTGACTATGTTTATGGTCATCTTTTAAGAATTGAGGCCTTTGCTGTAATCCTAATAGGTTTTAACCTATTAGGATTACAGCATTGCAGCATTGTAATACATTGTAATACATGCAAAGATATGAGGCTCTAATCTCATCAAACAAATCAGTTAGAAATGTACAGGATGCGTAATAACCAAGACATTGTCAAAATCCTTAAACCCAGTTTGAACACCAAATCTTATTCTTTAACTTCAAGGGTGATTTAGGTCAGTACATTCAGTTTAACATCACATCACCCTGCTGTTTTACTAAAAGCACCACTGTCAAGTGTGCAGTGTCATTATCATCTACAAATGGCAAAAGCCTTATGGAGGCTCACAGTGGTCCTGTATGATGTATCTGATCCATAAGCAGGCCTCGTACCGCTCTGCTCTTATGTGGCCCTGCAGAGCAATCACTGGACCAAATGACTGCACAAACACAGCCCTCACCCTGTCCTCCATGTTCAGCAGATGGCAGCAAATGTGTGGCAACCAATCATTTCAAAGTTTTATTAACAGTTCAAATGTGGAAAACATGCTGGGTTTTAAGGATAGTTCCAATTGCTTATCCACGGTGGAGCTGAATAGTTTTTTTTCTAATTGGCTGAGAGAGGTCTGCAACAAAAACTGTCCACACTATATAGTATATTCCACATTCAATGTTAAAATGAATCGATTTATTTAATATTGTTGGCAAACAGTAAACGGTTTTAATCAGGAGTACGTGGCACCAGGACACCCTAGGCCAGAGGTCGATGATTTCCTTTGTGATCGTTTCATCTGACCTTGGACCATATGTCTTGGAAATTCAGGTGAAGAGAGGGGCAGAGCTGTCAACTGATCACCCCCTGGTGATGAGTTGAATACGATGGCGGGGGAGGAAGCTGGACAGACTCGGCAGGCCCAAATGTACTGTTAAGGTTCTGTTGGGAACGTTTCGCAGAATCCCCATCAAGGAGATCTTCAACCAGCATCAACCAGATCCTGGAGGCATTGAGTCCGAGTGCACCATGTTCTTCACCTCCATTGTCGAAGCTGAAGAAGTCCAATCGAGCCTGGTTGGCTTATTTGACTCCTGAGGCAGCTGATAGGTATTGACAGGCAAAGGGGACTGCAGCCCAGGTGGTTGTAGAGACAAAAACTCGGGTTTGGGAGGAGTTTTGGTGAGGCCATAGAGAAGGACTATCGGTTGGCCTTGAAGAGATTCTGACAAACTATCTGGCGCCTCAGTGAAGCAGTGCCCCGCCAACACTGTTTACAGTGGAGGTGGGCAGCTGTTGACCTCAACTATGATATGATATCATCGGACGGAAAACGTGAGAGTGGGACATGACAGGACGAAGGAATACTTTGAGGGTCTCCTCAATCCCTCTGACACGTATCTGGATGTTGTGGGGCTGTCTTGACTGACACGTCAGTCGGGAATGTCTATTCAGAAGCAACAATGCAGTTTTTGTCCCTGGTGGAACACTGGACCAGCTCTATACTCTCTTCAGGGTGTTGGAGGGTTCATGTGAGTTTTCCCAACCAGTCCATGTGTTTTTTGGATCTGGAGAAGGCATTTAACTGTGTCCCTCACAGCGGGTCCGGGGATGGCCGGTCTCCGTATGACTGGGGCAAGAGCTTGGTACGCATTGTCGGCAGTAAGTCAGACTTGTTCCCTGTGCATGTTGGACTAATTTTTATGAAAAGGATTTCTCGGCGCAGCCAGGAGTCGGAGGGAGTCTGGTTTGGGGACCACAGGATCTCGACTCTACTTTTTGCAGATGATGTTGTCCTGTTGGCTCCATCAATCCAGGACCTTCAGTGTGCACTGGGACGGCTTGCAGCCGAGTGTGAAGCGACTGGGATGAGAATCGACACCTCCAAGTCCAAAGCCATGGTTTACAACCGGAAAAGGTTTTCCCATTCAGGTTGGTATAGAGATCCTGCCTCAAGTGGAGGAGTTCAAATATCTAGGGGTGTTCGCAAGTGAGGGAAGGATGGAACGGAAGGTTGACAGGTGGATTGGTGCAGCTTTTGCAGTGATGCGGTTGATGTACCGGTCTGTTGTGATAAAGAAGGAGCTAAGCTGTAAGGCGAAGCTCTCAATTTACCTAAAATCTACTTTCCGACTCTCACCTATGGTTATGAGGTTTGGTCCATGACCAAAATGACAAGATCCTGGATACAAGCAGCCGAAATGAGCTTTCTCCGTAGGGTGGCTGGGCGCTTATTTAGAGATAGGATGAGGAGCTCGTGAGGAGCTCAGAGTAGAGCCGTTGCTCCTCGACATTGATAGGAGCCATCTGAGGTGGCTCAGGCATCTGTTACTTGTTATTATAACATACATGTTATTTTCTACAAATCTTTGAACAATCTTGCCCACCTATTTTGCTGAAATGCTCAAAGCGTAAAATCAAGACAGAAATCTAAGATTTCCAACCAAAGTCTGCATGTAGTACCCAGAGTGAATTCTAAAGCTACCTCTGGGGCCTTCAGTCATTCTGATCCTATTTTGTGGAATTCTCTCCCAAAAAAAAAATACCTTTGTTAGCACATTATCCTGTTTTAAAAGTAAATTGAAAACAAACCCTTTCGTTCAAGCTTCAAGAAAATAACAAAACCAAAAACAAAATAACAAATCAGAAAACAAATGAACAAATCAAAAAAACAACATAACAAATCAGAAAACAAATGAACGAATCAAAAAAACTAAATAACAAATCAGAAAACAAAACCAAAAACACAACGACAATTCAGACAAATCGTAAAAGGTAGATATTGTTTGCAAATGGAATTTTTACTGCTGATTGGATAAGACATCTGTCGCTCAGGATAGAGCACTCACGGTAACACAAGGAGGTCAGGTAGACTTCTCACAGAAGTGGATTCCACACTTACTGCAAAATAGGAATGCTAACCATTATATTTTAGCAAAAAAACTACTTTTGGTTTGTAGTAATGTGATGCCCAACAAAACACTAAGAGGGGTTTAATAGTGTTGTATTATTTATTCATTCATTTTATTTCTGCTGCTTAGGATGTGAGACAAGGTACAGTCTAAAGTCCTAAGGCGAGATACAATAACAGACGGCAATATCAGGCAATATTATTAGATAATGACTTTGGACCGTGGGAGGTGGCTCTGTGCTGGTTATAGCTCTGGTTTTGGTTCCCGAGACTGAAAACATTATTTTTGTTGTACACACCAGTTGGTGATTAGGTTTAGAATCCAGAACAAGCATAGCCTGGTTGGTGTGAAAAAGGGGTCTGAAAAGCTGCATGCCGGCCCTCAGATTAAGCCCATAAAACTTCTTGCTGAGAGACAGGAGAGCTAACCATTGTGCACCACACTAAAGTATTATTAAGGTATGGTACTGTTAGCACAATAGTAAAGTTTATGTTATGTTTGTCAGTTTTAAAACTTGACAATAGTAACAACTAGCCCATTACCTGTAGCCTTAGAGTAATGAGCTAATACCCTAATGTTAGCTTACGTGCTACTTTTGCACACAGTCACTACTTAGTATAACATCCACATGTTTCCTTTCTGACTGTTTCATTTCATTCTCACTATCTCCATTGATTCTTGACACTGTGCCATATGTGTCACTGCAGTTCACCAAAACAAATCCTCCTCTGTCTATTTGATTTCTAAAGCACAGTTAAATGCAGTGGATTATTTTAAAATAATATTGGACTTTTTATGCATATAACATAAAGGTTATTGGCAACTAACGGCTAAAAGAGTGCAAAAAAAAAAAACTGGGTAATCTGAGTTTCCATTGGAACAAAAGGAAACTCACTGCAAAACCAGTGATTTATTATGAAGTCTTTTATTGCCACTTTTCTTAATACCACAAGGCGTTTGATTGGAACTGAAGCGCTGACTGAGGTGTGTGCTAAAGTAACTGTCCTTCAAGTCTAAGCCTTGTTTTCTCATTAGGCCCTGTGGCAGACATCTGCTCGTTCATGGCTCTCCAGAGGGTCATCCCGGTCTGTTTCTGTGTCTCAGAGGAGTTTAAGGTTAATTCCAAACGAATGTGCTTAGGGTTCAGTGAGCGTGAAGCATTCCTGTCATCAAATGGCACCTTTACTGTGGCGTTCTAAAGTTGAAAACATGTTAACTTTTCCAATACCTCCTGCTGTTAAGTGAGCCCTAAAAATAAAATCCTTGGCAGTGGGCTACAGTAATTCTCTGGGAGTCACATGTTCTCCCTGTTGATATGCAGATCTGATGTGCTGTAAATGCTACAATATTCTGTTCTGCTAAAATTTGTTTGAAACAACTGAGTGTCTGCCAAAAACCAAATGTTTCTCGGTTAGCAGCGTCTGGGGACAGTGACTCATTGAGTCATGTCATTAGATAATGACTTTAGAGGAGTTATTCAAATCAAGGCAGTTCCTGGATGTGGTGGAGGCAGAGGGAGCGTGTTGTTTTTGTGAGGTATACCACAGGGAGTTCCAGTGCTGCCGCAGGGCCCATCTGCTGGAGATCGTAGCGCCTCACAGATGCACTGACCCATACTGCAGCTGCCCTGTCACAATATTGTTTTTAAAGGTGTAGCACATCAGCCATCTGCAGTTCATCGCCACTGGCACAGAAAAGCAGTGGTTGGCTGTATTTACAGTAATTCTCTGCTTTCACTTGGTATTGATCAGCTCAGAGCACATTCTTCCTGATCAGGGCTTGCACGATATGCTGATAATAGTTTTACAAGCAATTACATTTTAGTCAAGTAGTATGCCTATATTTGGTTGCATTTGCATTTCACAATTAAAACAAAATAATGATCTGCAGTAGAAGAACACAACTTGAAGTTATTTGCATCATCAAGCGTAGCTTCACCCTTGTCAACTGTTCCAAACCTCATGCTATGCACAGTTGGGGTTTCACCCGAGGGTCAAATGTGCTGTGTTTTTTGCTGAACCAAAGAAGTTAAAAGCCCGAACCAAATAGCAGGAGGGAAAGTTCCCTATAAATGAAGAAAAGAAGAGCTGATTTTACACCTGACTAGTAAACACAAAGTTGCAAAAACTATCGGAAAAAAATCAGAAATACTACCCCCAAACCCATGAATAACGGTAGATGGAGATTTTTTAACTTTTTATGTTATTAATGAACAAGTTAGCCAATGACAGAGTTGTGTCTTTGTTGGTCTAAAAAACATGTTAGTATTGCTCCAGACACTGGTCTTAATGTTCAAATTAAAATAAGGCTATAATTTCAATTTCTGTCATTTAACTACACTGACTGTCATAATAGTGCTTTAAATGTATATATCTTATCACCAGTGCCGCTGAAAAAGTCCTGTATACTCACAAAATATAACATTTATTGATCTACCCACCCCTCTCCCATTGCTGCCTATGCTTAATGATATTTATGTGTGGGACATAGAGCAGCCCCTTAAGCGCACAGCCGTCTAGGATTACATTCCACTCGATCAATATCGCCATTAACAATAATACCAGTACACATTCTCATATTTCAAAGTGCAGTTTATCAAAATACTGAACAACTGTCTGCTTGCCGGCAGCGCCGCTCCGAAACCCCGGATTCATCTGGAATTATTAAATAAACAAGAGAAAATGTTTGAGCCTGACATTTTAATCACACACTCATAATTCACAGCACCTGAACGTGTCATTAATCTTCTCCGATAATACGCCTCATGTCCGACATTCAGGCTGCGCCGCTCCATGAACATAAACTCACATTAAAAGTGCTATCTGTAATGAAAGATTAAATAGGCTATAGTTCATGGATTATTACAAACAAACAGCTATCAGGTGCTTTTTTGTTTTGTGTGCGTCACTGTCAGCAATTATACTCCATGAGACTATGATGAATTCTCTAATAAACAGATGCTTTCAACAAACCTTTTCCAACAATTTACCATTTAATCAGCCCGGTCCAGATAAATTGTGCCACTGGATGTCCCTGCAAACCCAAAGAATATTCAGAATCAGTGACAGGATAGTTTTTTAGGCTCCATCTTAGGTTTTCGTAATAGGTTTTTGTGATGGATCACAGCTCTGTAACTCTAGATCTAACTCTGGTCACTAAACTTCACATTTTAATGTGTTTAGATTTAAGCAAAAATGTTCCAATGTTTCGGTGTGGGTATAGTGAGTTTTTGTACTCTCTGTATGGCAGCTTGTGTCCAAGACAAATCTCCTTTGGGACAAATAAAAGAACTCTTGAATATTGAACATTCACACGGCGCCACCCAAAATGATGTAGTACGTATGCCAGACCAGTTGGGGTAGGTTTTCTATTTGCTACTTCTGCTACCTCTTCATCAGCAGACATGTTGCTTGCGCATGTGTGTTGCATTTGTGACGTCATCAATTTAAGAGAGGACGCCGGGTTCCCAGGTTACACCAGAGCGGCACGGCAGCCGCAACAGAACAAAAACAGCTCCTCGGCGTGGATTACAAAGTTTGCGTTTTCATTGAGTTAGAACAACAAAAGGCCAATCCGCAACAGAATCATTGCAGTTTTGGCCAAAGGTGTTGTGGTGTAAACGGCTTCTAAATGTGCACCTAGATCCCTTTAAAAGGTGTGTCTCGATGCACTTCCAAATGAACTTTGGTACAGTTCAATTAAAACGCAACAGAGCATGTAAATGGACTAAAAACAGGAAGTTGGCAAGTTGCTAAAATGGCATGACTTGAAAGCTTCCTTAGAGCGGAAAGAGCAATGTTTGTTGGAGTTCAAATAACTTGTTTGTGCCGGCTCATGTCAAGTTTACAGGGAAAAGAAATTCAACAAGTGTGTCAATTCAGATTGAGCTCTTGTCCAAACACTCTCTGACAGTGTCATCTTATGTGTCTTAAGAAGCTCTGTCTGTTTGGTCCAGTGCTGAAAATATGTCTGTGAACGATCATCGGACCAGGAGAAAACTAAACAGACTTAACTAAACAGACTACAAGTGCAATTCCTTTCACCCACTCAAACAAAGGCTTAGCGTAGGGGTTAGTTTACACTGGATGTGCATCATGTTCCATGAGAAGACATTTTAAGTAATGTAGCTTTATCCCAAAATATTTACAACAAACATATGCTTTCAGGATAAAGAAAGCATTTTTATTGCACTTTAAGTTTAACAGTGAATGTAGGGTATGCTGTAGCCTTGGGGGTATTTTCAGTTGGATTTAGCTTCTCTCGGAGCCTGTGGCCGCTGTATTGACAGGCTAACAGTGGCTGAAAGCTCTCAGGGCTTTTAGTCACGCCCTCGTTTAGACACCTTTCAAAAGAGGAGCTAGGCCTATGTGGTTATTGCTGGCACGTTAGAGAGAGTGAATATAGATTTTATCCTTTCCACCTCCCACCTCTTTTTTTTTTGCATTCTGCTCTATTTATCTCTTTTCCTGGCCCTGTCTCTGCCTCTCGCCGCCTCACTCTGTCCTTGTAATAATGACAGCAATTCATATTGGATTTCTCTATTCTCCGAAGGTGACGCGGATGAGGCACGGAGGGCAGGATGCACACTGTTGTGAAGACGGCAGTTCATCAAGAACAAAACCCCACCAGGGAGAGCAGAGGGGCTGATGGAGGGGAAAGGGGAGACATGATACAAATAGCAGGGAATAGAAGAGGACGGTTTGTAGAGCAATACTATCTCCCAAGAAGTGAATAAACTGGGTGATGTCAGTGATCCGAGGTTACAGTTGGACTTTTATAGTCATACAAAAGTAGTTATAGATTTTCAGGAGTTTTGAGAGCAGCTCAAACTTGAACTGAATTGTTTGTTAGAGATAGAGCTGACTTTTTGGAAGTTAGGAAGTGATGAGTTCTGTAGATTTTTGGCAGACAATTCGTTGTGTTTTTCCCTAACACTTTCTGAAGAAAAACTTAACTGGATGTAGACTCTTATGTTTAGCCGTTTGCTTCAACCCTCTAAGTTGGAGACTTCAAACTTTAGCCTAGCGAGAGAAAAGGAAACTCTTTAAAAGGTTCATGATTCTTTGGCACAAATTCACTGAGGGAAGTTCCGGAGACAAAATACATTGGTCGTGGTCCTCTACTGTGAGAAGTGATTGCTAAGGGAAATAGCTCCAAGTGTTGGGCAGCTTTCTTTCGTTTTGTACTTCATTTTGAGGAAGAAAGCATTCCCTTAGTTAGATCCAGTAGAAATACAGTTATACCCAGAAGAAAGAAAACAGAGTTGAAGTCCTGGGTGGTGGTAAAAGTCATTTTCACCAGCAAAAACATGCGACATATCAACTCAGTTTGCCAACTGGAAGTCAGATAGTACAGATTTTTAAAAAGACCGTTTTGAATTTACCTACAGATTTTGTAGTGTAAGTGAAAAATAGATTTTACACACGGAATATTTATAGGATATTTTCACAATATATGCTGCTAATTAGGGGTGTAACTGTACACAAAAGTCACATTTCGGTTCGGTTTTGGTTCTTGGAGGTTTTGGTCCGGTACATTTTGGCACACTGTCGGCACACAAATCTCGACTTATCCACTTGTCTTTGCCCGTTATTGTTTTTACCGGGGAAGGCAAAATGCTCCCATACAGAAGACTTTGGGAGGGTCTGGCTTCATGTTGATCACATACAGTTTATGAAAAAATTATATTAATAATGCTTATTATTTTCCTGTAGTCTATCATATTTTGATTTATTTACTGGCATTTGATTTAATGTACAGTAGATTTTTTTCAAATCTTTTCTTGAGATTGTTCTTCTCTCACTGTGCTCCAGAGGAAAGAGCAAATCAGACAGACGATGTAGATCTACTTCATGATGATTTACTATATATTTTGAATACAATACGCGCTGTAGCTTTAATGTTGATTTAAGAGCAACAAGAGCAGGTCTGTAATACTCTGCTAATTAGACCTATAGATTATTAAACTGATAGACAGGAATTTGTGTCACAGTGGAAACGGAGAAAAGGGAGTTATGAAACCGCCAAAAAAACAGTTAAATAAACAGCGTTTGACCATCTCCTACCTTAGCTTTAGCTGTCACCTCTCCATATCCACTCTGCCCTGGCAGTGAGCACACAGCACCTCATGAGCAGGCATCTCCCTGGAGCTGCTCTGCTGTGAGCGAGCCAGTCAGAGCGGGAGGACAACTAGAGCTGCGGCTATGCCAATTGTAAAAATATGGATGTCTTCCACCCATTGCTCTCCTATTCACCAATATTGTTCTTACCACAGGGCAATAAAATGGCGGTTACAGCCGGGCTTTTTGGCTTTTACAATAAACAATAGTTTTCAGTTAGCATAAACAGACTTATTGATTTAAAAAAAGTAATTCCCCCCTTCCAGAGTTGTCATGTAGTAATAACTTAGCTCTAGACCTTTCCTATCAGAGCACTCTACACAAATTCTAGTCCAGGCTCTTGTCTTGTCCAAACTGGACTATTGCAATGCTCTACTGGCTGGACTCCCTCCCTGCACAACCAAACCTCTGCAGCTGATCCAGAATGCAGCGGCATTAGGTTACACTGGCTCCCGGTTGACCGCATCAAGTTCAAAGCTCTGCTCTTGGCCTACAAGACCACCTGGTTCCGCACCTTCATATCTTCACTCACTAATACAGACCTACGTTCCTACCAGATCCCTGCGCTCTGCAAATGAACAAAGTCTGGTGGTACCGTCCTAAAAAGGAAAAAAAAATCACCCTCACATACCTTCTCTGGATCTGTTCCACATTGGTGGTAGCCTTGTAAAAAATATAAAGTTAGAAGTTGTGCACTGCTCGTGGACGTTCTGCAAATAAGTGGATCACTTAATAATGTTCGTGTGGAAACTCACGTGTGAA
This sequence comes from Perccottus glenii, assembly GCA_024416835.2. Lineage (NCBI taxonomy): Eukaryota > Metazoa > Chordata > Actinopteri > Gobiiformes > Odontobutidae > Perccottus > Perccottus glenii. Next base: position 7,554,216 of record CM044565.2, on the reverse strand, counting down.
TGGTTCTGTGTGGAAGACCAGCCAATTATATCAATTATAAAAAAATATATATATTATTAACTGTAACAAAACTATACCGTTGCACCCCTACTGCTAACCACTTTTAACTGAGAAGACCATACTGCTTTTAGAACAATACCACAGCAGCATGTTCATGTAGGAATTATTTATATGTTATTAATTATTTTCTTTTCCTTTTTCCTGAACCTTATTCAAACTGTCAGGGCAGATGAATAAGGTTCCTGAAAAGGAAAAGAGGTGAGAATAGAATGGACCAAGTAGACTCTACAAAAACATTTTCGTCACACTTTATTTTACACTACACTTGAAACATTGTATAGTGTAAATTATTCTGGTCATCACACATAAACAATATGGTCAAATATGGCTAAGACATTAGCTGTTGTAAGAAGATGCAGCAAATATTTTACATCTATATAGTTTGGTAAAACTCAGTCTAATTATTTTACAAAAAGAGTATTGTCACATACTCTGGGCAAATGCCAAAAAGGAAGATAAGCATGAACTTCAGCAGGTTCAAAATAAAGCAGCACATTCTTTACATGATGCTGAACAAAAAAGCCAATGATGACCATACTGTACCATATCTGAAAACATATTGCCCCAAATTTGTCAAAAGTTTTGTACATACATACAAATAGGCCCAAAATTAGCAAAATAATAAACAGTGAGCACGCTCTATCTCCATCAGGATGGTGGCCATTTTGTTTTTAAAGTGTGTTCCTTCCAAAAGTTTATATTTTAATAACCTGGTCCTAGGATTTCTATCCGACAAGCTCCAACTTGGTCCACATCATCCAGACACGTTTTGAATCAAAAGGTTTTCATTGAGACCTTGTTAGAACTTTGTAGATTTATTTCTCAGATTGAGAGATAAAAAAGTGGGTTAGCGCCACACAGGTGATGCACAGGACACTGATGCGTGTTCTTCTGTGGTCGCAAGGGATGCGAGGGCCCTTTATCACTGCTTGCAGTTTAAATTTGAAATTAAATATAAAAAAGTTAAGTTAAAAAAGAATTTTATCTTTTGTTTCTTGAAAGCACTGAATGTAAATATGTAGTAAATGTAATATTTAAATGCTTGTTTTATTGATAGCAGGTGTATGAAGTATAGGGATAATCTTGAACCGAATCTTTAAATGATTTATACTTGTATTTGATGTTTTGTAGTTTTTTTACAGTGTTTTATAATAGTGTTTCTTCTTGCTTTAGCTAACAAAGTTTTGTTTTGTTAAAGCACAGGAAAAAACTATTTCAGATTTTGATCTGATTTTGTTTTTTTCCTCATATACATACATTTAATTGTGGTAAATATTTGTGCAATATAGTGACAAACAGACTGGGTTGCTAAAGTAAAAGTCATGACAGAAATAGAAAGAGAAGAGTGTTTGTGCAGAAAAAGGAGAATGTGGTGGGTTTGTGACTGGTAGGTGGAAAGAGGAGATGAAGATGGGGGTCTCCAGGGAGCGAGGGATGAGCTCCACTGCACAGAGTGCACCCTCAGACCCCCACAGACCCCAGAGAGCACAGTGTGTGTCCCACTGTGTGTCTCTATGTGACCAAATGCACAAGCTAAACCGCTTCTATTTCTAACTCTGGCCCTGTCCCCATTTACATATTTATATTTTGTGTGCATTTTAGTGTCACAGCAGGCAAGGTTCAAGAGAGAATTTGAAAAAAACTATATTTAGCCTTTTGCTTGTTTGGAGAGAGCTTCATTTAAACATGGAATATGCAGATTTATAGAAGGTTTAAAGAGAGGCCTAAAGCAAGACAGTAATCAAATGTGACAATAACACAATTCCAAATAGATGTAGATAGAATATGTAACAAAATATCCAGCATTCTGTTGGCTATACTGTACTAGTGTCAGGAACACAACTTTTCAGGACTGGCAGAAGGACTCTCGATGCAGACCCCACGAAGGCAGGTAGTTCAAAATGGGTTTATTGAACCAAGGCAGAAGTACAAAAATCCAAGAGACATGGTCACAAACAAGGTGGTGGTCATAAACACTAGAAGTCTGTTACAAAGACACGAGGAACTGCTGGATATCTTACACAAGGGTGAAGCGACAATCTAGCAAAGTGCAGGGGAAAACACACAGGTTGTAAAGGGAACAAAATGAGGGACAGGTGCAACACATTAGGGGCGGAGCAGGTAATCACTTGGGAAAGGAAGACACAAGGGCAGGAAGTAAATCTGACAGACAGACCGGGGAAGGACTCTTCACAATAAGACACAGGAAGTTTAGTACAAGCATGCACAAACAGACACATAGGTTGATCATGACAACTAGTATCTTTTTCTTAAACAATACATTTTTTGCACATGTCCATCACCTCATTTGTCTCCAGTTTGCTACTTGACCCACAATAAACGTAAATCTACTATTATTATTACTATATATTTTGAACAATTGCACTGAACGATTCATCTAAGCCAGGAATGGGCACCAATCATCAAGCTTCTGTGGCTTCATACCTTCTGCTCTTGGACCTCAAAGCATAACATTTAGAAAATTACAGTGGGAAAAGTGCTTCATCAAAAAGCTACAGTTTTTCATTGGAAATTATAAAAAAGTTTCTGGTTTCTGTTGTCATTATGGTTTTAAAAAGAGTAACAGTTGTTTGACAGTTAATGGCTTCACCCAACCACTAACTATGAGTGAAACAAAGGTTTTTGTGTTATCATTCATATTCTCTGTTATCATTCAAAAATGGCTAAAAGACATAACAAATTCTACCAGGTTATGTAAACTTATGAGCACAACTGTATTTATAATTATATGAGCTCTGTGTGCATTTTGGCCACAGAAATTAAGCAACCCACGGAGTAGATAGAGAACATTAATTTGGCTTGATATTTCTATACAGGCATTTAGGCTACATCACTTAAGAGACTCATGGTCTGATTGTTTTAGGACCTGTGCTTCCTTATCAAAGCCTGTTAAACTGAGAGCTGCCTGATGAGCAGTGTTGGTCATCTTACTTCAATAAAGTAATTAGTTACAGTTACAAATTACTTTTCTCAAAAAGTAATTGAGTTAGTAACTCAGTTACCACAATGTAAAAGTAACTCAGTTACTCAGCAAAGTAACTGAAGTTATTTTTTATGTTCTATAAGGGTATTACGTTCTATAACAGCTTAAATATCAAAGATGTTTAATTTAACTGATTGAAGAATAAAAACATTATATATAGTATTTTAGAACATTTGGTATTTATTTCAACTCAATAGATTGCAGTCTGCAAAATGATATAAATAAAAACATATAAAAAATAAATATTGAAAATAAAATTCAATGGAAAAATTAAGTCACACAAATGTAAACTTGTGTAAAAAGAAACAAAGGGAGACCTGACCATTAAGTCTCTGCAAATCTCTGTACCTGTCAATTATTGCACAATAAACAGAATACAATCCAACTCTCTCTGTAGATTAACATGTTGTTCATTCTCAAAGAAAATGAATAATACATTAATCTATTCTAAAATACTCCTCTCATCTAACAACTAAACCAGTGGTTGTTGCTGAAACGTAAAATCGAGCGTTGCTTGTTTTAACAGTGGCTCTGTCTCCTTCACTGGAACTCACACTAGCTGCCTTTGGGGTCGTGTTAGCATGTGTTGATGTGAGGTGCTTCAAAAGATTTGAGTTACTTGAGGCAGACGTGGATAAAGTCTTTTTTCCTGGACATAGCATGTTACAGAAACATTCTTGCCTTTTATTTTAATTAACGAGAAGTAGTGCCGGTACTTCCAGTTCGAGAACGCCACCTTTGAATTTCCCGGCTCCTCGGCATTGTCGCTAACGCTGTCTTGTGTTTAGTGGAAGTCAGAGTGCGCAGCCAATCATCGCTTTTGCAGCGGTGTCATCATCCCCCCCACCCCCCACCCCCCGCTCTCTCCAGCAGTAGCTGATGTGTAGCCAAAGCATGACACCTCGCGCTTTATTCAACCAAATTGTAGAAACGCAACACTTTACATTCTCAGTAACGATAACAGTGTTAGAACGATGGGAAAAGTAATTAATTAGATTAGATTACTCCGTTACTGAAAAATTATATTATATTATATTAATACTCTAACGCCGTTACTTCCAACACTGCTGATGAGATTACCATACACATTATTAAATTTACAAAGCCTACATTAAGGTGAAATGGTGCAATTATAGACAAAGAGATTATAAAATTAAACAAATTACTATTAGGTAAAGTAACACCTTTAAGGCAATATGTAGATATTATGTGAATGCTATAGCTGATTTGCATCCATTGGTTAATAGTAAACAACACAGCAACCTACTTTAGTACAACTAAAGTGTTCCATCTCTAGAGTGTCTAATTGTGATTTTAAACTTTAATGCTCATATAAATAAATGAGAAAGACCACTGTCCTGATGCCACGGCGTGTTTCTTTTTGATGGCGTTGCTTGTGGGAGGGTTTGGAATAAAGACAACTTTTTGCAGCAACACATAGACACAGGGCTTAGATTTGCACAATTGCTTATAGACCGAGCCAACATCCAAGTCTTCTTGATAACAGCAGTAGTGTATTTCGACCTGGAAGAGTCCGCTGATGGAAGAGTCCGCTGATAGACAACATAAAGATAAAACTGTCAGGGCAGATGACTTAGGGGGGAAGAGATGGGAGTAAACCCCAATCCAAATGGAAATACAGCAGCTGAATCCTCCTCCAATGATTCACTCAGGCAGTAACTTAGTTATTTCAGACATGAGCGAAATCTCTATTGGCGCTGTGCATTGGCTTTTTACATGGATTTCTTGGGAATGTTGCCAATGCTGGGCAAAATAACTTAGCTGAATACTCATTTTTGCAGTGGCTCAGTGATAGAGCGGTTGTCCTATAACCGAAAGGTTGGTGGGTTTGATTCCTGCACCCCCCACAGTTCATATTGTTGTTGTGCAAGACACTTAACCCTATGGCTACAATCTGTCAGGGTTAAATTTATGTGGCTGTGTCTCATGTATTTATCAACATGCATTGTGGATAGTAGATCAAGCGTGTTTCTTAAACTATGTACAGTATATGAAGAAAAGGATAAAGCAAAGGTATCTGGACTTGGTTTTCAAGGTGAAGAAGACGTTTTGTCTCTTATGCCAAGAGACTTTTTAAATTCACAGATCAATTGATACATGAGCTGAGCCTAGACCTGAAACTAACTCTGATTGGACCAAGCTGTTCTGGTCTCATTGTTGTTGGCTATGAAAGGACAGTGTGACTCCTGATGTGAGAGTTGTTAAAGGCTCAGGTGAGTATTTAGTGTCACTGTTCCATTCAGGTGTTGTTGTTTTTCTAGAGTGAAACTGTTTTGATTTAGGTTTCAAAACACTGTTATAAATACTAGGCAACATGAATCTGAGGTTGAGGAGCTGAAACAGTGCAAAAAACACACAGCACTAATATTACAGATATTTCTCACTTTTAAGTCGTGGCCTCAGAGAGGGGCCACTGTCCTTAACTATAAATATTTTATACAAAGGCCTGTAAAGAGGCTAAACCTGCAGCCTGTTGAGGGGAGTTTGTCTCAAATCAGAGGCGGATCAATGTGATGGGTTTTCAGGGCAATAGCCCACAATTTAGGGGGCCCCCATACCGTAGGAGTTGCCAGCCTATTATATGTGTGTGTGTGTGTGTATGCAGTCCTCATAAGCCACATACCCTAGCATAATTTGTTATTTTGTTTGGACATTTTTCAGAGAATATCAATGATAACACAAAAACCTTTGTTTCACTCATTGTTAGTGGCTGGGTGAAGCCATTTATTGTCAGACAATTGTGTTTACTCTTTTTAAATCATAATGAGAATAGGAAACTACCCAGATGACCCTCATAAAACATTTACAAACCCTGGTAATTGTGGCCTGATAACATGCACACAAGTTGACACAAACAAGTTTTAATTGGCTAATAAAGGTAACCATTCTCATCTCTCATCTCTCATCCAGTGCTGCACTGACGTTTCTGTATTCTGAGTCATGAGGAAAGCAAAAGAATTGTCAAATCTCTGCGGGAAAAGGTAATTGAACTGTATAAAAATAGGAAAAGGAATATACTGTAAAAAGATATCCAAGGAATTGAGAATGTCAATCAGCAGTTTTCAAAATGAGGGATTCTGTTGAAACTAAACCTAGGTCAGGTAGACCAACAAATATTTCAGCCACAACTGCCAGGAAAATTGTTCGCAATGCAAAGAAAACCCCACAAATAACTTCAGCTGAAATACAGGACTCACTGAAAAAAGTGGTGTGGTTTTTTCCAGATGCACAATAAGGAGACACTTGATGAAAAATGGGCTGCATGGTCGAGAAAGCCATTACTACACAAATGCCACAAAGCATCCCGCTTACAATACGCCAAACATCAGAGACAAGCCTCAAAACCTTTGGAACAAAGTCATTTGGAGTGATGAGACCAAAATTTTTCTTTTTGACCACAACCATAAGCGTTACATTTGGAGAGGAGTCAATAAGGTCTATGATGAAAGGTACACCATTCCTACTGTGAAACATGGAGGTAAATCACTGATGTTTTGGGGATGTGAGAGCTACAAAGGCACCGGAAACTTTGTCAAACTTGATGGCAAGATGAATGCAACATGTTATCAGAAAATACTGAAGGAATGGTGGCACTCACCAGCCCAGTAGCTGCGCATGGGACGTACTTGGGCGTTCCAACATGACAACAATCCCAAAGCAAACGACCCAAAGCACAAGGCCAAGTCGACCTGTCATCGGCTACAGCAGCATAAAGTGAAGGTTCAGCAGAGGTCAGCAGACTCAGACTGGCCGTCTGAGTCTGCTGACCTCAATATCCTTGAGCCGCTCTGGGGAGATCTCAAACGTGCAGTTCATGCAAAACAGCCCAAGAATTTACAGGAACTGGAGGCTTTTTTATAAAAAAAAAAACGGACAGCTTTACCATCTGAGAAAATAAAGGGCCTCATCCACAACGACCTCAAAAGACTTCAAGCTGTCATTGATGTTAAAGGTGGCAATACACAATATTAAGAACTGGGGTATGTAAACTTTTTATCAGAGTCATTTGAGTGGTTTCTGTTGTCATTATGATTTAAAAAGAGTAAACGTATTTGTTTAACAATAAATGGCTTCACCCAACCACTAAATATTGTATGAGTGAAATAAAAGATTTTTGTGTTTTCATTTAAATTCTCTGAAAAATGGCCAAAAAAATCCCTAATTCTGCCAACTTATGAGCACAACTGTTACACTAGTTTAATTTAATTTAAGTAAACTGAAAACAGATCTGACGACTGCAAACATCGCATGAGTAATTTGTGGTTCGGACCAGTTCAATAAATGGGCTAAGATTTACAAAGGAACCAAATAAGTGTCAGTCTCCTGTTAGTATTTTTCTACGAAGATGCACCCTTCGATGCATAACTTAGTTTATATATGTTAGTTGTTCACTTTACACACTACACTGCACCCTAGATTAGGACACAAAACCTCATCTGTTGAAACCAGTTAGAACCAGTTGGTCACCGCTGGCTGGACACATAGTGGAAAAGTACTGATACTGTGACAGGAAGTGCCCCCTCCTGCGTTAGGTGTGGCCAAAGGTTATGACTTTTAGGGTATCGAGTTGACTGACCTTATGTTGGCTGACCTTATGTTAACTTTGTTGTGTACCAGCGCTGTATTTTTTATTCTTGTAGTCATACGTAGTTCCAACACTTGAAACTGTTTCAGGGTACCCTCCAGTTACACTCAAAGCTTTTGGATCTTGGACTAGCCCTAGTCCCTCCACAAAACAACACTGTTTAATTATTTAGTGGGAAGTCATTAAAATAGTGTCATGAACATTCAAACATTGCAGCCTGAGGACGAACACAGAAACGTTAACATGTTACTGATGCTCCAGAACGCAACTAGTTACCACACTGGGGCTGTACGTGTCAGTTTGGATCCATGTCACTGGTGAATCGCAAACTTTGTTTAATCAAGTGGAACAAGCTGCCTCTCACTAAAACACTTTCTTGGTTTGTTCGCCAAGAATAAAGAATAATTTTAAATGGCCATCATGGTAAATCTTACTTCCTTACCTACTGGAGTACTCAATTTGGCAAGAGTGAAAAGAAGCTGTAGATAAGCAGTATAAGTTCTAAATGTGTTTATTTCACCATTGGGTCCTACTTTCTTCACCCTGGTTGATGCCCCCCAGGACAAAAGGCAATGTGTCAGGAGTACTGTAGAGGAACTAAACCAGAATTTTAGTGAAATTGGGTTCAATAAAAAATAATATTAACAAACACAGAAATTTCAATCAAAGTCACAATATGTACAACTTTAATCAAAAGCTGCAGATGAATGCAGTTTTCAAAGTTGGTTGTAACAGTTTTCTTATTTGTTTTTTTTTTTTCATATTGAGATGTAAGTCTGTTGGCCTGAAAGTACACGGATGACAGGGATGAATGCACTTTATTATTCAGTATTTTCCAAATGTAAACATTGATTTTATTTCTTTTTTTTTTATTATTTGCATATATGGGTAAATTTTATATTTTTTTGCTTGTATTATTGTAAAATGTTTTTCTATTCAAATATTGGTTCTCTTTCTAAGAGTGTGTTGAGTTGAGCTACAGTAATGAACTCATTTCCCTTGTGGAATAATAATAACAAAGTCTGTATAATAGTTAGTGGTTGTGGGCATGTTTATTTTATCATTGGCTTCAAAGGACTTTGTCAATCCTGGAGGATGAGGAACAAAATGTCTTTCCTGTTGGACAATATTCTCTCAGTGGCCTTAACCCCTACATCCTGATGCCTAATTAAACATGCCAGTTGTACTTGTAAATGTGTCTCTGATGAAAATGCACAAAGAAAGTGCATGTGTTTTGCGTTTTTATTGAAATTGCAAAAACGTATATATTTTATTATTTAATACTTTTCCTCTGCTCTGGTCTGAATGTGCCAAAATAATAATGTCTGTATTTGGTTCATTATAACTGCTGTTTAAAATTGCATGATTACAACAAAAACACAACAGCTCTGATCAGATCTGTGTATTTGTCACGGTCAATATTTTTATGTGAAAATGTTCAACTGGGTCTGCACCTCATTTCCCTAATGAGCCAGATAAATTAGGAACTGCACAGAATATAATTGCTGCTGAAGGTAACCTAGCAACAGCCTATGGCAGGCCCGAGTCCAGGTTGAGTAAGCAGATAATGTTGGAGTGGATGTTGGTACTCAGCTGTGCCTTAGTGGAACTTGTTAGTGGGTAATTAGGTCAGCTTGTTACATCAAAACACACAAGTGCTCTGCAGGCCTTAGTCCTCTGAACACAGCCAAATGAAGGCAGCCTACATAAGAATATAAACAAGACCAAGTGTGGTCATTGACACTTTCAGACTAGACATGTCTCTTTGCTGACCGATTTATTTCAACGTCCTCAAGCTAGAAAGAACCAGCCGAATGTCAGACTGCACTGTGTGATTGAATAAAAACAGAACCTACTTGAGCTCCAAAAAGCCTCATTCATGTGCTCCATTTTTACATACAGCTCTGGAAAAAAGAGACCACTGCAAAATTAACAGTTTCTCTGGTTTTACTATTTATAGGTATGTGTTTGGGTAAAATTAACATTTTTGTTTTATTATATAAACTACTGACAACATTTTTCCCAAATTTACCCCCCAAAATATTGTAATTTAGAGCATTTATTTGCAAGAGGATAGTGATGACCACAGAAGTATTTTTTTAAATATTTTTCCTTATTAAATAAGATTTGGTTCAGGTGATCACCTATTTAGCACCTCATTCAGTAGAAATGAGGTGTGCCTGTTTTGGGATTCAACAGACATTGGAATAGAAAGAGATGCTGATTGCTAGAAAAATTTGCAGTGGTCTTTTAATTTTTTCCAGAGCTCTACATGCAAGGTGAAAAATGAACGCTTTTCGTTTTCGAGTAATTAGCTTTTTCATCATGGCAGCAAAATTTGGTTTAAAACGCACTTCAACCAACATTTTTCTTTTACTTATCTCGGGCTGGGTCGCAGGGCCAGCACTCAAAGACGTCCAGACTTCCCTCTCTTCTGACACTTTCTTCAGTTATTCCAAGGTAAACCAAGGCATCCCCAGGCCAGTCAAGAGATATACAGTGGGGATCGAAAGTTTGGCACCCCAGGTAAATTTTTTATTAATAAAGACGCCAAGAAAAGATGGAATAATCTCCAAAAGGCATCAAATGACAGATTAGACATCCTTATAATAAGTCAAAAAAAGTTAGATTTCATTTCCATCATTTACACTTTCAAAATAACAGAAAACAAAAAAATGGTGTCTGCAAAAGTTTGGGCACCCTACAGAGTTAATACCTTGTACTGCCCCCTTTGGCAAGTATCACACACTAACTAGCAAGTTTTGACCACAAATGAGAAAACAGAAAGAAGGTCTACCAGTAGATTTAGAGCTTGTCCTTACATCTCAACCTCTTTACTATGAAGGTCATAGGCACACGTTAAATTCCTTCTTTACAGTTCATTATTCATGCTCTGTAAGAAGTCTGGTCTACATAATCATAACTTTACAAAAACTCATAAACAAAAACTTTAAGAGCATTTTATTTTAATTTACACACATGATTTTAAGAGATATACTGTATTAATTATTAATTATTGTGTGTGTTTTATGTGTTTCATATGATTTTCTCATGCCTATTATATTTTTTGTTGTAATGTTTTGCAGCTGCACTACACTTTAGCCCAAGAGAAATTTCCTTCTGGGACAATAAAGTCAATTCTGATTCTGACCACAATAAAACATCCACATTGTTGCCGATACCGTGCCCATCTGTCAATTTCACATTCCATCCTTCACTCACTTGTGAACTAGACTCCAATTATTTTATTTAAATTGGTAATTTGCATTTGGAATTTTTGCATTAGAAATTATTCATGGAAACAGTAAAACCCATAACTACAATGATAACTTCAATCAGCACCAGTATGGACGTGAAGTGTACTGCATATAATAAAGTAACAATTGATGTACATATTAGAGACCTCAATAGCAGTGACAGCACAAATGACAGTATACATTATGTAAAAACCACACAGCCAAGTTAATCAGAGTTAATTATAATGATCCATGAGACAGTCAATATAGGTAGAAATAGCAAGTGAGATGAATGAGTTCCATTGACTTCCAGATGCCATGTTTTTTCCGTGGCACAATGCATGGCCTTTATCAACATACAAAATCACAAGGGACCTACCACCTCATTTCAAATCCCGCATTTTCCTCCTCTGTATTACAACCTTCACATTATATTGTACAGTGAGCGTCTGATTTTTCCTGCTCTCTCCTCTGAGCCAACGCCAACACTAGCACAGAGTCTATTTTAAGAACAGGTCATAATTCAGTCACGCCTCTCGACCAGACCCATAAGTACTGTGTGAATTGACGAGTGCTTAAGTTTTGCCTCCTATTCAGCCGCTGCACACTCACCTCCATTTACCCTCTCTGCTCCAGTGTAAGCCATTACGGCAACTTCACTAAGCACGTTAGGGTAATTAATTTATGACAGCCCTAAGACCTCTTTTAGCGATTATACTGCACAGTGTGGTCAACGCAGCTGCCTTAAATGGCCTTAATTCATTCACAACAGTGGGTTTATTGAGGCATTTAAACAGGGCAGACAGTGTGGCCTATGGGCGTCTGAGGTCTAAATGTCATCTTCCCCAGCAAAACACTTTAGTATTCCAAAATATATTCAAATTAACTTAACATTTTTAGCTTTTACCATTTATAGTTAAAAGGTATAGTTCGGTATTTTGAGTTCAAACCTCACGTTAAATCTCCTACTTCGACTGCAAACAGATTATTCCTTGGTTCTCGCTGATTCTCTTCATTAGTTGTATTTTCAGAACTTGTCATTTAGCCATAAATTTGACTGTGGAAATTAACACTATATCATGATAAACTGAAATAATTAAATACCAGACAGTTAGATATCAAGAGGTGGGGCTTAACAAAGTTCCCAGCATCTTGCCAGCTAAGAGGAAGACTGTATTAATCCCCGTAGGGAAATGTATTTTCTGCATTTAACCTATCCATCATCCAGTGGCTCTAGGGCGTCCTATTATGAGCAGCCACTGAGCAGCACCAGGGACCATCTCCAGATCTTGACTGATTAACTAAGTGCACGTTTTTTTTTTTTTTTTTTACTTTCTATTCTTTATTTGATGGAGACGGAAAATAGGGAAGGAGAGGAAAATGACACGGAACTAATGGACCTGAATTGAACCTGGGTCATTTGAGTATTCAGCATGTACTGTCTATAGTGCAATTCTGAATTACTGTACTACATACAGTACAATATGTACTGTATGTAGTGTAAACACCAAATTTTATAGATAACAGACAATGGACACATATTGTTTTCTAAATATAGCATTTAATTGTCCTTAAAATGTTATGAAATTAAAAAAATAAAAAGTAAGCCATTTAGTCCAGGAGGCATTTGGAACAGATGCTCGGGCCACCTCAGCTGGCTCCTCTCAATGTGGAGGAGCAGCGGCTCTACTCTGAGCTCATCAGTGTGACCGAGCCCTTCACTCTATCTTTGCGCTCCACCCAGCCACCCGGTGGAGGAAACACATTTTGGCCGCCTGTATCCAGGACCTTGTTGTGTCTTTCGGTCATGACCCAAAGCTCATGATCATAGGTGAGAGTAGGAACGTAGATAGACCGGTAAATTGAGGGCACTAAACACTAAACCATATACTTTTAAAAGCTAGTGCACTCTGTTTTAGTTTGTGTTAATTAAACCTGTAAAAAGCATTGCTGTTGGCAGATTCAAACTCGGCTCAAACGGTACTAAATCCAGTGTGCAATGTTGTCATTTTTTCATTCTGTTTGGTCCCATGTGTTTTCAACTCTCAGGGACCAAGTCTACAACAAATCCAATTGGCTGCGATGACTTTGTCAGTCGAGCGGGATATGGAGGCACATGTATCTAGTTGAACATGCTGTGCACTCATTGAGCGAATAAGAGCATTAACATTACCCAGTGTATGAATTGTGCTATATAAATAAAATTGCCTTGCCTTGCCGTAACATTACAGATGCAGCGAGTCGGTAAATCCAGGTCACACTTATCTTCAGGCAACACCTCAACAATGGCTGTGATAATGAATTGCCTCCTGTCATCACTGTATGATATAGTCATGCAGCTGGTGATGGCAAATTAAACACACACCTTCATATCTACCGTTATATTCACTGTGTCCCTATAGAGTGCACTATTTAGGGGTGTGAACCTTTCATAGTCATACAACTTTTTTGTTTATTTCAGTCAACAAGGAATAAAAAAATAATACAATATATATTTATTTCTGTATTTTTTTTCTTTAATTTAATTGTAATTATGTCAATGTGCAAGTAAAATTAACAAAAAAACATTAATTTTCCAACAATGGCTTTAAAATGCATAACAGAAGCAGCATACAAGCTGCTGTAATTGGAATCTTTCAGGAAGAAATATTGTGCATTGTATTGGTTTCAGCTGGGTTTGTTTGTTTGTATGTCCCTGCAGGGCTACCATGGCTGCTTTACAGGCTGTAGAAAGAACAAGTGGAAGATATGGAATAATGTCATTTTACCACCAGATGCCTCCCAAAATGACAGTTTTGTTTGTAAAGTATTTACTTATAATAATAATAATGTAACTACACCCTGTGATGACACTCAACATGTTAGTCCAACAAATTGTATAAATAAAAGTAAAATGTCATGATCACTAACAGCTGCAAGAAAATGCAATAGAAAAGCTGTCTTTTGAAAAACTGTCAAATACCATATTGAAGCAAATTGAAGCAGTTACTATAATCCTACAGCTTTGAATAGTTTATTTATACAAAATGTATACATTTACATATTATCTACATAGTTATACATTTACATTGTGTCTCTGTGCTGTGGGAGTGGTGACTGAGTGAGTGACAGTTACAGCCCTGATGACCCACGAGAGGCTTGTGTCCAGTAGTCGAGACGAGCGGCAGCAGCGAGGAGTGCTGTCCACACATTCAGTGAGTTTGCTAGTAATTAAAGCTGGATGGACCCCTATCGAGTAAAGCTGCTTATGTTTAATACAGTCAGTCGCGCAGACAGGGGCCGACATTGGGGGTGCGGTGCCGCGCAGCCCTCATGCATAATCCCACCCATGACATGAGGGGCAGCTGCACTCGGGCTTCAGCACAGTTAAAGAGTGGTTTATGAGTGGAGAGAGTGGGACAGGCCAGTGGAGAGGGGATGGATTTGGTTTATGGCAGATAGACATTAGTGACTAAGTCCAGTGTGGGGAGCTCTGTGGAGTGTCCTCTTTGGTTCAGTCAGACATCTTCAGATGGACACACTCTTAATTACAAGCTCGGCCCAGCCTACAACATCCATCAGAGACAACAGCTCTCACCCCCTGCATCAGACTGTGGAGGCTCTGAGCAGCTCCTTCAGCAGCAGACTGAGACACCCGCAGAGCAGGAAGTGCTACCACAGGTGCTTCCTACCTGCTGCAGTGAGACTTTATAACTGTGTAACAATAGCCCAGAATACCGTGCAATGCAATGTTTTTCTTCCTCCTTTATTTTATAAATATGTATATAGATAGCTTTTGTTTTTGTTTAATTTAACCTTCATTTTTTATTCTATTACATGTGCACATTTCTATTACTTTTTTGTCTTTACTTGTCTAAGAACTGCTGTGACAGTGAAATTCTGTCTTATCTTCAAACTGTATGTTACTGCACATACAAGATAAGATGTTTTTTTTTTTTTAGAGATAACATATAGGCTTTTATGGATTAAGACAGGGGTCTCCAACTTTTTTTTTTTTTAACTAATCAATCAAATCAATATATCTTATTGTCCCAAAGGCAAATTTGTCTTGCTGTGCAGCTGCAGAACATACAGTACAAAGCAGACAAAACAATCATAAGTGCATACAGTTTGTATGCGTCAACACACATTAATACAGTAAAGGTACTGTAACCAGCAATTATCTGTGCCCTGAGCTCAAAACATTACATGACTAAGCTAAACAGCACAACAGCTAAAACTAATCTACAATAAATACATACCTAAATACCGTAATAGGACTAGGGATGGGTACCGAAACCCGGTATTAAACTGGCCCCGGGGCTAAATTATGAAAGACCGTAGTATCAGTAAGATCTGACGCTATCGGTTCTGCTTTCGGTACTGGAGGGGAAAAAATTAATGTACTATGTATTTTTGCTTATTAATGTTATCATGCACATTTTATCTCACCAAACATTTCTAATGTTGATCATATTTAGACGTTTGTCTGTGAGATCTGCGAGATCTCTCATGCGCGCCGCGGAGGCTGTCTGTCAGTCACACACACCACAAGAACGAGCGCGGCACACGCACAACAGTAAGAAAACTCCAGCTTAATACAAAGAGTGACGATGGCAGAGAGAACAAAACGTTCTAAAGTGTGGTTACACTTCTCTAGAGTTGATGCAGACAACGCTCGTTGTCATAAGTGCAACAAAATGTTTGCATGTAAGGGCGGAAACACAAGCAATCTGTCTAAGCACCTTTCAAAAGTGCATTATGTGCAGACAGAGAAATGCAAAGTCTCTGGTTGTTGCCCCATCTACGTCTGGTATGTACGCTAAAATCATGTTGAATCAACGTTGTTCACGTCATTTAAAATAAATGTAAAATCTCCCTGGTTTGTTAACCTTATGTAGAAATTCTGTTGATTACTTTTGGGAGAAATGAGAGAATGAAATCAACATATTTTCTACTTGTTTTTAAAATTCCAAATAAAGAAAAATTAGTTTGTAAATGTAAACATTTATTTGGCTAACTTAAATACAGCATAGCACTTCAAGTTAGTTTACTATATACATATATATACATATATATATATATATATTATATATATATACATATATATATATATATATATATATATGTATATATATATAGAGGAGTGCACTTCATTGATAACTTTAACTTGTTTTGGCAACGTGACGACCTGTTCAAAGAAAAGGGCCCACATCTAAACAGGAGGGTCAGGAGGCTAACGGATAATCTCCTGCACTCCTGAGACACCTAAATGGTTCTGGGCGCCCTCTTGAACAGAGAAAGGGTCCTCAGCCACTGAATGAAAAAAGCACTCCTGCCTCACCAGCCAAGGATCCTCCTCTGACTCTACCACCATCAACACCTCCACCACTGAAATGGACTCCCCCAATAGGACCATGGACCCCACCAGTAACATCAACACCTTCCGCGGACCTCACCATCCCTGTCCCATCTCCGGATTCACCAATGGGATTTCCAGATCACCTGGAAATTTTAGTTAAATCTGGAATTAAGATGATACCCCTTACACCTAACTTGGCCAGGTCACGGGTTCTATCATCATCACTAAAAACATCACCCCCAATACCACCCAGGAGTACCACTGCTTCACCTCGGCCACTACCTAGAGTCCAATGCACCCCTGTCAGACCCTCTCCACCCCCTCCCAGACCAGCTCCTCCCAGACCACCTCCTCCCAGACCACCTCCAAAAGCCTTGACTAGCATCAAGGCTACTATCAGTGATTAGGACACTGGGGGCCTCTGCTGTTCCAGGACTTTTCGTCATAATAAACCACTTATCAACCTGAGGCCCTGGAGAGAACACTCCTCCTAGCTCCATAGCTACAGTCAGAAGTCGCAGATTAAAGAAGAGAATAACAGTTAGATTGTCTAATCAGACAAATCTGATTCAAATCCCCTGCAAACAGATAAAGTCAGGTCCTGCTCAAACGGACTTAAAACTTGCACTGTTCAATGTCAGGTCTTTGGGAAACAAATCTTTTTTAATTAATGATTTTATAACTTCAAATAAGCTTGATTTTATGTTTTTAACAGAAACATGGTTAGACAGCAGTACTGGAAATGCGGTCCTTATTGAATCCACCCCATTGAATTTCACATTTTTATCCAAAATACGGGAAAACAAAAAGGGTGGTGGTGTATGTGCCTTTCTTAGGGATAATATTCTTATCCAGAAACTTTCACTTGGAGAGTTTTCATCATTTGAGTATGTGTCATTCAAAATGGAGTTGAGGTTTTCTCCATCTATTTTATATGTAGTTCTTTACAAACCACCCCAACAGTGTCATGATTTTATTAATGAGTTTACTGAAATGCTTTCGGTTATTTGCACAGAATTTGAACAAATAGTCATATCAGGTGATTTTAATGTGCATGTGGATAATGTTTGTGACAGAAATGCCAAAGAACTTTCTACTATTCTTGATACTTTTGGTCTTTGTCAGCATGTTAATGAGCCGACCCATAACAGAGGTCACACTCTGGACCTGGTCATTACTAAAGGTGTTCATATTTCAGATGTCACTGTGATTGATGTTGCTCTATCTGATCATTCATGTGTCTTTTTTCATCTGTCCATAATTCCAAAAGTTGCTGTTGGACCTACTGTTGTAAAAAGAGATACATTAACGATAACACCAGGACACAGTTTATGGAGGCAATCAGGTTTGAAAATGCCTCATCAGGTCAAGTTGATGATTTGTTGAATTGTTATACTTCAGGTGTTTTAAATGTTATGGACACCATTGTTCCTGTTAAGGTTAAAGTGATCAGGACGAGGCAGAAGGCTTCATGGAGCAATGCTCACTCTGTCAGGGCACAGAAAAGGGAATGCCGAAAAGCCGAAAGAAAATGGCGTAAATCGAAACTCTTAATTCATTATGAGGTATACAAAGAGAATTTGCATGTTTTCAATCAAACTTTGCAAAAAGAAAGAGAAATATTCTTCTCAGAGATCATCAACAACAATAGTAACAACCTCGTGTCCTGTTTGCTACAGTGAACAGATTAACAAACCCTCCAGCTCCATTTCCACCAGAATTAGTTTCACCACTAAATGCAATGAGTTTGCATTGTTTTTCAACGACAAGGTTCAAGGCATTAAACATGTGATACAGTCCAAAGGGCATACAACAACACTGCAGCCACCTAGGAGACACTTGGTTGGGTTAACACATTTTACTCCCATTAATGACAGAACAATTGAAAAAACTGTCTCCAGCCTGAGTTCATCCACCTGCTGCCTCGATGTTTTACCCACTAGATTTCTAAAATCAGTACTAAGCAGTTTGTTACCACAACTCACTGATATAGTCAATAATTCCTTACAGTCTGGAACATTTCCAAGGGCCTTAAAAACTGCTGTCATTAAGCCTCTCCTAAAGAAGAGCAGTCTTGATGCTACAGTGCTCAACAACTATCGGCCCATATCAAACCTGCCATTTTTAGGAAAAGTCATCGAAAAAGTTGTATATCAGCAACTTAATGACTTTCTATTACTTAACAACTGCTTTGATCCTTTTCAGTCAGGATTCAGGCCCCATCACAGCACTGAGACTGCACTTATCAAAGTCACAAATGACATCCGTATGAACACTGACGCAGGCAAAGCCTCTGTCTTAGTTCTGTTGAACTCGAGTGCTGCGTTTGATACAGTGGACCATGAAATCCTGACACAAAGATTAGAGGAATGGATAGGTATCACTGGAACTGCCCTTAAATGGTTTCAGTCCTATCTTGAAGACAGGAAGTACTTTGTTTGGTTGGTAACTGTGTGTCAGACCAAATGGCCCTGACATGTGGGGTTCCACAGGGGTCTATCTTGGGACCTCTATTATTCAATCTCTACATGCTTCCTTTAGGCCAGTTAATACGCACTTGTGGCGTATCCTACCATAATTATGCAGATGACACTCAGATTTACATTTCACTCACAGCAGGTGAAAATGGACCAATCCATTCACTGTGTCACTGCATCGAACAGATTGACATGTGGATGCAAAATAATTTTCTCCAACTGAACAGAAACAAGACTGAACTAATCATCTTTGGGCCACAGAAACAAAGAGAAAGTGTCAGCAGTCACCTCGTGTCTCTTTCTCTAAAATCTAAAAACCAGGTTAGAAATCTAGGGGTCATCATGGACTCAGACTTGAATTTCCACAGTCACATTAAGTCAATTACATCATCTGCATTTTATCACCTTAAAAACATTTCCAGAGTCAAAGGGATGATGTCTCAACCAGACTTAGAGAAACTTATCCATGCTTTTATCTCCAGCAGGTTAGATTACTGTAACGGCCTGCTCACTGGTCTCTCAAAACGAGGGTTAAGACAGCTGCAGCTTATTCAGAACGCGGCTGCTCGGGTTCTAACCAAAACCAGGAAGTACAACCACATCATGCCAGTTTTAAAATCTCTGCACTGGCTTCCTGTTGCTCAGAGAATAGACTTTAAAACAGCACTTCTGGTTTACAAGTCTCTAAATGGTTTAGCACCAGAATATATCTCTGACATGCTAGTTACTTATGAACCTCCTCGGACTCTGAGAACATCTGGGACAGGCCTTCTGCTCGTGCCCAGAGTTAGAACTAAACAGGGTGAAGCAGCGTTTAAGTTTCATGCAGCAAAAACCTGGAATAGCCTCCCAGATGAAGTAAAACAAGCCTCAACTTTAACAATGTTCAAGGGGAGGTTAAAAACCTTCCTCTTTAGCTCCGCCTACTACAACCTAAAGTGTTAGTTTTTTCTTTTATCTGCACTCATCTTTTTAAAATGTTTTTAATTTTTTCTTATGTTTCTTAATATAAATCTTGTAAATTGTCTTTTATTCCTGTAAAGCACTTTGAGTTACCCAGTGTATGAATTGTGCTATATAAATAAAATTGCCTTGCCTTGCCTTGCCTTGCCTTGCCTATATATATATATATATATGTGTGTGTATAAATTTTTTTTTTTAAAGCTGCAGCTACTATGAACCAACTAACACCTCTGGTCCAAGACAAGCCCAAAACCCCTTCACCCTGGCAGCTAGTGGGAGGATGCCTGAGGAGAGGGTGTACGACTGCCACTTAGCCAAAAAAACACACACACAACTCAAAGTACCGATAAGAATACCGTTAAAGTACCGGACCGTTAAGCAGTATTGGTAAGAGTAGTAATACGTTAAAACCTTAACGATACCCATCCCTAAATAGGACTGGTCACATTAATATACTGTATATATAAAAAGGTCACAAATGATATGACCCCTGTGCCTGCAACAAGACGGTCCCATCTCGTAGTGAGGAGAGACAGTGACACTCAAAGTTCGTTCTTTACGTCCAGTTTACTACATAATCTTGTTTTAGTTGCTGTGACGTCAAAATAAAATCCTGCTTCAAAAAGATAAGATGTTAGAAATGGAAGGTTTTTAGTGCTTTGTAGCAATCTTGAGATCTTCCGCCTTGACTTTAATCCAGACTGTTGTGAGATTTGAAGTCGTTAATTGCCTCTGTCCTTTGTGTTTGCGTTGTTTTTTTTTTTTTTTCACAAATAATGTAGGGTGCATGGTTTCTGTGTGGTGAAGTAGCTCTCATGGCTGGGTTGAGGCTTGGTTATTACTTGTTTACTAATTGTATTTTCTTTTAAATGCAATTTTCTTTTTGTGGTTGGTCTTGTCTTCTGCTTCTCCTAAATAAAACACCTGGAATATTGAGGTCATCTACAGAATAAAAATCAAATAAAATACTGATTAAAGTTTTAAAAAATTTGGCTATGTTTGTGGGTAATACATCGGGAACTCTTAGACACTTCCTAAAAACATGTGTGATCTGAAATATGTTCTGAAAGTCAAATTGTGACATTTTATTAGTTTGTATCACTGGAATGAGGCCATCTAATGCACTCTGTTTCTATGAACAAATACCGAAAGGGCTGGAGTGTATGAAGGATCCACTGCACCAAATATAGAGTGTAACTTTGAACCGACTTTATTATACCCATTAATAAGTGTAATTAATTCTGAAATAAATTAACCCGTCATCACGGAACACCCGCTCTGTTATCTCAACATCAAGAGAAAATGAGCTTGTGATCTGAAGATATTACAAAGAAGTGCAAGCACAGCTGTTCCATAAATAAGGCTATAACTCCGCCACAGAACATTAAGGATACCACATTAAATATAATCTACACATATGGTCAGGTCTATCATTGGAATGTCTCTAGCAGTGATAAGATACTGTGTTGCACTAATAAGACAGACAGTGTTGCATTTGCACAGCTGTGGGAAGTACTTCAACACCAAATACTTTTCATCATTTCACAGTGTCTTTTCTTCACATGAGTCGGTTCATTTATCCCACTCCTTATAGGTAGTATAGGTAGCATTTGGAGTGAATACTCATACCTTATACATGCCTCTCGAGCATTTTACTGTCTGAAGCCGACTTGACTCACTTTTAAAATGTAGGTAATAATTTGAATATTTCTTAGTCGAACTTAGCCAAAAAAATGAAATGAAATGAAAAATGTAGTTCATAGATGGGTTACTGCTACATGTATAGGGCAAAGGGCAAGAGTGGCACAGACCAGTGTTAAGAACAACACTCACTGATGTTTGGACTGTTGTAGCTTCATTTGTTCATTCATGCAATAATAAGCTCATTAATTTGGGGTTAGTTTTGAGAATAACAAAAAAAAATCCACTTTTCATAAGCAGTTTTAATATTGCCAAACAATATGTCTTGATGATTCAATTGTGAAGAAGCCTAGTTTATTACTGTTTCTCATTTTAACAATGGCTGACTGATAAATACTAAAATAAATTAACATTTTAACATTTAACATTTATTCATTTAGCAGACGCTTTTATCCAAAGCGACTTACATTACATTACCAGTGTTACAGTCACTGGAGGCAAGGTGGGTTAAGTGTCTTGCCCAAGGACACAACGACAGTATGAACTGTGGGGAGAGTGGGAATCGAACCGCCTACCTTCTGGTTGAAAGACGACCGCTCTACCCACTGAGCTACTGCCGCCCCCGGCAACATTAACCTGAGAGAGAGCACAGAGGACAGAATATTTTAATTCTCTCTTGTGCAAGCAAACTCAGACAAAAACAGTAGGTTATTTTGGTTAATTTAATCCACCAATCACCAATCTCTGCATACCTATGTCCTATGTATACAGAACAACATAAAGCAGGAAAATAACATTCATTGGACCACCATCTTGAAAAAACGATTGATCAATGTCAGGTGTGGCATAAAATATACAGGCTAAAGGTCATCACTGATCAATGGCATATCTGGGCCAACCTGAACAAAGTTATAGAAACCTTTGGTTGTTTATACATATAGATATTACTTTTGTGCCAGCTCTAGACACACCTGCCCGTTCCAGTAGCCAAATATCAATTACTACCATAACATTAAAACACAAATTTACAAATATTATAACTCAAATTTATTGTTTCACTTGTGCTTTATAACATAGGTACGGAAGCCCTGAACTGCAAGAGAAAAGTACTACAACATAAACACTTATGCTCTGGAGCATTTGCAAAAAATATATATATTTCCGTTGCTGTTCTTGGCCACAGGCGAAAAAATGAGTTTGAGCGAAAAAGAAAAAAAAAAAACTTACACCTTGATAAGACCGTATTATTTTTCCTTTGCCTTTCAGGGCAGTAATGAGAAGAAAGAAACAAAAACTAACTTAGAAACTGAGTTTCTGAATATTTTATTTTTTTCCTGCCGTTCAGGGGTCATTAACAAGAGAAAAAATATTTTGCACTTAGGAAATGGAAGACCAAAATATATTCTTTTTCTCTTGCCATTCAAGGTTTCCGTACATACAGTATTCATTTAATCGCACATAGAACAATATAGTGACAAAGGGTTCTGCCATATGTCTAATTTGCATAAATCATTAAACATGAATTACACCCTTATTCACTTTTTATGATCTCCTCTCCATATCAGATGCTCACAAAAAAACAAAGAAACAAAACAGAACTGAACATGTTGAATGGATGTGTAGTTTAACAATAAGGAAATCAAGAGGTTTTTTTTTGGTCAATACCAACAATTCACCAGGAGCCCCAGGTATAAAAGACAGCATACGTCCGAAGGCCAAAATGAGCACATGTCAGTTTTATGTCTAGTTGCACTATTATAAATCCCAACTTTGGCGTGGAAAGTGGCACATGCAAGTTTAACCCCTTATTTTAAACATATGCAAGCTTTTTAAATAAGCCCCCTGAATTTTCCAACTCTTAGTTGCATTTTTAGTCTAATGCTTCATGCAACACTCAAAGACACAAGTGCTAACTTTTTTTGTGTCTCCAATTAACACCTTACAATTTAATAGCTGCCCAAATAATTGTAATGGCCGCAGTACATTTCCATAAGTGATTTCTGAGCAGTGTGGAGGGAGTTGGTGGTGTAATTTCACAGCTGTAATGTGGCATCAAATTAGCCTTTCAGATCAATGCATAATCTAACCTCGGTCCAAAGAAGAAAAAAAAGATCTGAGTGATCCATTCTGGGAGAAGGCTGCCAAATCCCCCATTGCAGCATCATTTCCAACACTTTAATACGCTGTAAGCTCTTCATCTGAGTTAAGACAACCTGAAATGTAACGCTAATTCCCTTGATGAGAGGAATTCGGTTGCTGCAAATGTGGCGCCTGTAACCGAAGCTGAGGATAGAATGGAAAAAAAGGGGAGATTGTGATTCGCCTTTGAGCTAATGGACAGTTTCGCTGAAGTGGCTCGAGCTGGAGTCGTCTGACCTCTCAAAAAAAAGTGCTTGCAGTGATATCCCTTCCCACTTTTTCTCGACATCTTTGATCTTCGGCTCAAAAGAAGGGGTATTAGACTTCACAAAGGCGAGCCGTTGATACCCCAGGGATCAATACACCCCAGCCGGTCGATTCATTAGAGCCGTACAGTGATTAATTAAGCTGTCCTTAGCATTGGAAGCAAAGAACGACAGCGGGTGTTTGGAGGAGAGGAGTGGAATAAAAAGTTGTGCAACGCGGGTGGTGCCGAGGCCTGAAATGTGAAGCGGCCTGCTGACAAGAGTTTTTTTTTTCATCCGTCTTCACCCCCTGTCTGCTCCATCCTTGGAGCCGGCCGCTTCATTAGCCAATGAGCAGGAATCCGGATGCCTCAGTGTGAAATAGAGAGAGATGCTAATCCTGACAGGTTAGTCATTAAGAAGTCCTCAGAGGGAAGAGGAGACGGAGGGAAAGAGAGACGAGGATTATTTAACCCAGACTCTAGGAATTTCAGTTACTATTTTATGTTTCCTTTATTCACAATTCACAGGAAGGTTGATGGTGGATTGATACTTAGAACTATCCTAGAGGACACACAAGATTAAGAACAAAGAACATAGCCAACCTTTGAGTCTTACGATAAATACAGAATACTACTACTAAAATAGACATATTTAGACTATTGTAATTGTCTTTTATCAGGGTGTACAATAAGAGCCCTTCAGTTGGTCCACAATGCAGTAGGTAGAGTTCTGACTGGAACAAATAGAGAACATTTATCCTGTACTTGCCACTCTTTACTGGCTTCCTATTAATCTACAGTACAATAGAATTTAAAACTCTTCTTCTCACCACCTTCACGCCTTGACTTAAGACATTTTGTTGACAGAGCTTATAGTCAGGGTCTAGATGAGCCACACTAGGGGCCCAGTCTTGAGGCTAGCGAAAAGCTCATAGACAGTGACCATGGCTGATTTGCCATTTTCGACCTGACGCATGTGTGGAGAAGCCATTGTAGACGTTCTGACGTAGGGTTTTGGTGCAAGACAGACAGAGGCATGATAACACGTATTTGAAGGCATCGAAACAGCACACTACTTGGGCGATGGGTGTCTCTGGAATGGCGTTGCAATGGTACTCTTTTCCATATACATGACATCCCTTGGCTCAGTCATCCAGAAGCATGTCTTTTCCTATCACTGCTGACACTCAACTCCACCTGTCATTTCAACCTGACGACCCGACAGTCTCTGCTCGCGTCTCGGCATGTCTGAGTGACATCTCACTTTGGATGAAGAACCATCACCTGCAGCTGAACCATGCAAAAACAGAACTGCTTGTGATTACGGCCAACCCAGGGACCTGCCATAACCTCTCCATTCAACTAGGACCATCAACCATTACACCGTCCAGATCCCTGCGCTCTGCAAATGAACAACGTCTGGTAGTACCGTCCCAAAAAGGTAAAAAATCACTCACACGTACCTTCTCTGGCTCTGTTCCACATTGGTGGAATGATCTACCTGCTGCTACAAGATCAGCAGATTCTGTAGCCCTCTTTAAAAAACGCCTGAAAACACATCCGTCAACACCTGACTGACAAACACTGAGTTCTACTTCTTTTCTGTCTTTTCCTTTTCTTCCAAAAAAAAATAAAATACATAAAATGACTAAATGTAAATCTAAATGTGAACAATATAGCATTAATACAACTCCTAAACTCACAAATGTATCTAAAATGTATTAATAATTCATTTTTAATAGTCTAAATACATATTAAAAGATAGATATGCATGTATACTATATATTTAATACATCATTTTACTATACATTTAAATTGATATTGTATAGTACTTTGTTTAAACAATGAATTAATAAATAACCTTTATAAAATAAATGAGGATGTTTTGAAAAATTCGTGGTAACTGGACCTGGCTCTAGTCACATCTCTTTTCTGGAGCTGAAGACTTCAGTGAGTCCAGTAACGGAAGAAGCAAGCCATGCCTGGCCTGTACTGAGTAGATTAATGTGTGTAAATTATCTTCTAAGTCTAATGTCCTTTTTTAAAGTAAAACCATCTGTTTGTCCCATAATTTATTATCTATTTATCCATCCATGCTGCTTCGTGTCAGGTTATGTCCCTGTTTTACTCCTATACACCACCATCCATCGCTCTTGTTTTATTTCAGTAAAACGTGTACAAAGTGTACAAGTCACTGTAAACAGTTTCTATAAATATCTGACTAGTGAGAGTCTGATTAAAGGTGTCTCTATCTGATTCTCTATCACCTCTATTAATATTCCATTTCAGGTTTTTTATTTTGTTCATTGTTCAAACATAAGGTACATCAGTGACTTGTGTAAAATAACGTATGTATAATAAGACCGGCTGTTATATGAGAAATTAGCCATTAAAACATAAAAATAAAAAAGACCACAGTCTATATGTCGCCTTGTATGTCGTACATATGTAATACAGTGCTGTGCAAAAGTCTGAGGCCAATTTAAAATGTTGGTTTGAATATGTTCACAAATAACCAGCAATTTCCAGAATATAATTATTAAGATCCCATCATTCTGGACTCTATTACCAACTTTCAACTAATATTTTCTTCCCAGTTCCTGTTTAATACAAACTAGAAAAAAGTGACAGTTATAACAGTTATTTTTTTCTACATCTTCTGCTAGAGTCTGCTACATTACAGTCCAAGATATGTTACAAGATAGTACATACAGCATCCGGGTGGCTAATACTGGCACTCTCTGTTTCCTCTGACGCACTGAAGCTCTATGACCTTTGACCTCTGCTGTTTGTTTGCTTCCCTTTCCCCTGTGTTTGATTTACATTGTGTCAGTGACAGCCATTCATTTTACACCTAAACCTTCAGTGGTGTCCCACCTCAATTAAACCATGTTCTAATACTGTCTTTATAGTGTCACAATTATAGAAAAGAATGCTCTATACCACCTCTTTATACCACTCTATGCTGCACTCCCAGCCCCTCCCGTCTCTGCTCTCTCTCGGGATCTGTGCTTCTTTTCCTTATTTTTCATCAGTCACTGCAACAAGTTTTACGAGCCCTCCCCTCTTCATCTGTGCTGCTGCTCTTCACTGTCATTTGGCTGGACAGCACCCCTGGGTGTGATACCTGCCTCTCTAGCCTTCTGAGCAGAAGTGAAACTTGTTTAGAGAAAACATGTGCTCTTATTTGAAAGCTGTGTAAGCATGTCAAATATTACTTTACTCTTTTTTTACAGGGAACCATCCGGTAATCTCTTACATATATATATATATATATATATATATATAGATATAGACATACATACATACAGACATAGATACATACATACTGTATATATTTTCATTATCCCATTGTTATCCCTGTGGGGGAATTTGTAGTCGGCACCAGGAGGCGGCCAGAATGTTTTGGAATGGAACTTCAGTCTGACCACATCTTTCCACAAACTATTGCCAAAGAGTACTTGCTGTCTTAATAGGTCAAGGTGTGAACTCCACTTATGGTAGACAAAGCTTTTAGGAAACTAACATAAGTACATTATTTCTTGTAATTGGGATGGATGTTAAATTGCTGCCTTTGTCGAAAATGTGTGTTTTTTTTTACTTCTTGGAATTGGCCTGGCTGCTATAAAGGTAAGTCAATGTAAGTGTCCTGAAAGTCCCCTGCTCCATCTTTCACATGTGTGCCCATTTTATGTCGACACAAAGGTGCAACAGTCAATGCTACATATTACCATAAAGCTGAAGGATTCAAATTATAGGCCCCTTTGAAGCCTTCGAACATAAATTGGGCAAAATTACAAGTAGCGCGGGTGGCTGTCGCAGAGGCTGATGCCTACATAATTACAGTGTGCTGCCTTACTTGGCAGCAAATGATGGCTCTGATGAATCTGCCTTGATTGCTAGTATTTAGCATCGTCCTGATTGCGCACAAAGCACATGTGACAGGTAGCACTTAATCCTTTCATTTCTCTTTGGTACTGCATCGTTCCACAAACTTTGTCACTCTTTGGCTCAAAGGGCTCAGTGCGGATGTGTCTCTGGAGTGTTTTTTAAGTGTCATCTCCTGAGTGTTGCTGCAGCTGCGGTGATGCCAAAGGGGAGATTCAAGGCACATCTGAGCTGGGCTTTTCATGGGATTTAATTGCTACTACAATTGGACTTTTTGTTAATTCGAAAGAAG
Source organism: Perccottus glenii (assembly GCA_024416835.2). NCBI lineage: Eukaryota > Metazoa > Chordata > Actinopteri > Gobiiformes > Odontobutidae > Perccottus > Perccottus glenii. Next base: position 7,526,322 of record CM044565.2, on the reverse strand, counting down.
TGATGACATCATTCAACAGAAAAACAACGCACGCCAAAGAATTTAAGTGAATAATATTTTTAATTCTTGGCCCACCTGGTTTAAGTTGTATCACAATAAACACCAAACCCAGAACATTAAAACCCAGGTTTGTTCACTGTATGAGACAATGTTGGCATATGAGGACCAACATTGTTATGTAATAATAAAACAGTAGTGCCATATTTTCTAATATAATTCTACAAATGTGTTATGTGAACCAGTTCTGAAGCTAGTGTGTACTAGTAGTGTCCTGGTTGTACTGAACGGATTTTTATATAAAACTTCTATCAAACATGGCGTGAACATGAGTGAGATTGAACTTGGACTATTATGATTTTTCACATGTACCATGCACTGGACTTGTCATGTCTTGGTCTTGGTACACAAATCCTACTGTAATTAGAGTGGCCAGAACTCTTACATCTTTTCTTGTGAAATGCCAAAAACCCATTGGAACACATTTAAATGGAGATACTGTAAATGAAACATTTACGTTACTCGTTTTGCTTCAGGTGTGAGGTGACCTGATTCTTCCTGGACGAGCCTCCAAACATTAACCTGTCCAGCCAGACCCGTTTAAAATGAGCAGGGCTTTATTTCTCTGATTGGTTGTATATTTTTTCAAATTGCATTCGTCCAGAGGCAGCGTACTCTGTGTCATTCAGCAGTAGTTTAATAAGCAACCATTTGCGCTGCCTTCTGGTAATCAAACTTAATTTTGCTGACCAGGCTACTGTAATGTCATACACAATCTTACCATTTACAATGCTATAATGGGTTTTGTTTTTCTAAAATGTTACACAGCTACACTTGGGAGATAGGGCGGAACGGTACATGCATGTAAGACAGTGGCATATAATCCAGATAAACAGGTTGAGCCCACACTGCTCAAACAGGCACGTCTTCCCACACAAAGCTAATTACTGACACCCTCTCAGCATTGCACTCCTTCATCTGTCAACACCACACATTTCCCACAAGGCGACAAATAAGTAAAAAGTAGCAATTTTACTCTAATGAATGTTGAGATTATTGTTTTAAACAAAGATATTATCTGTGTTTGGCCTTGAAAGCTTGTTCAAAAGCATAATTAAATACTTTCACACGTTTTGTGACAGTCACTATAAAGCTGGTGTAATGATGTCAAGCCGAGTTAGAATGAGGGAAAACAGAGGCTAAACAATACGGGCTAATCCAACAGTAGGATAAGGAAGTCTGTGGAATCCTGTTCTCCCTTCCCATCCAAGCCCTTGGGTCCCATTTTAGATAATCAGTATTTCACAAATAGGACTATTTTTGCTTCTGTGGAAATAGCTTCTCAGATGATGGCTTCACAATGAGACAGGATGGAGCTCTCTGTACTGGAGAATGCTTTAAATAATAAAAGCACATGGGGCTTCATGAATAGAGCATTATGAAGCTGTAAATGGAAGCTTTTTTTCCCTTCAGCCTTTTGCCTCCGCTTCCCGGGCCATCTCCAAAAACCACTCTGCCGACCGTCCGGCTTCTCCCCGAGGAAATGCAAAGAGACAGATGGAGAGGAGCAAACAAGGAGCCGGTGCAATGGGAGCAGTGTCACATGAATATATAAAGCACCATATTCATAATCATGAGGTCAGGGTGGGACAGATAAAGTGTTTGATTAGCAAATATTGACATTCAGTCACACAAAGGGTCTTTATTTAAGGTCGGTCCCAGACAAAGAGAAAGACACTGGAGTGGACACAGTGGAGTCAGTCATAATGGTTTGTGTTAATATTATGAAAAGAACCATAACAGGTTTTATGAAAAGACAATCTTGCATTGTCCATTACCCCAATAAAAAGGCCACTCAGTTAACTAGCATCCCAAATATAATGAAGAAAAATTACCCTTAAACTGTTGACAAGTGTTTTTTTTCTGATGTCACCTGAACAAACGTATGCTTGTACACATCCTTCGTATCCTTCAGTACTAGGCAAAAGGGTTACTGGTATAAGTTCTCTTTACAACAGATGCTTTAATCTGGAGAAATTGCTGGGGTAATAGTTTGACTTTGTTGCACCATTTAAAGTACTTTTATGTGCATTTAACTTACGAGCCCCCAGAGAGTGTTTTTGCCAGATTTGATCATTTCCTTGAACCAGTTCTATTACTCCAATACTTAAAATGCAAATAGGATTTCTTTATGGGCGCTAGTGTTGAGGTGAATATCTGCACACACTAGCTTTTGCCAAAAAACATCCTCCGTTTAGATCTACGGGATCGTTTGCTGAAGATAATGTGAGTGGGAAGTCGGTTCATCGATATATACATTCTTCTGGGTTTGTGACATTGTACATCTTTAGTAGCTGAACAATTTCTTGAAATAATGTTTGATTTAGCTATATCTTTGATAGTTTCTGTTCTGATGCGAAGCTGTCCATCAAGAAAAATGTTTTCTTCAATAAACAAGCACTGAACAACCATCGCAGCCGACAAGCTAGCTGTCAATCACACCTGTCAATCACTGCCCCCGGCACACATCAAAGCTTCTATTAGGCTTTAAATCTGTGAACAACTCACTACTGCTTTGAGAACTGTAGGAGTCAGTTAAAGCCATGCTTTGGAGCCGGCCTCTAGTGGATCTTAGTGGTTTAGTGATTTTCAATTTAACACTAAAAATCTCCGTGTCTGTACACATCTAAGAAAACAGAGAAAAGGAGAGATAACAAGTTCTGCTGCACAATAAATTTCTACATCTGTAGGGTCATCAACACGTGACACAGGTCCATTATTCCAGTCAAACAGCCCATACTTATGTTCAACAGTTTGTCCAACATTCTTCAAAAAACTCTAATATTTAACATTACAACTGTAAGGCTTCATTTGTTCCTTTACAGGTTTTGTACATGACATAATATCCATCTTTCTGACTTTAGATTAAGCTTAAATGCACCCTGCGTAGCTTTTAGCCAGTAGAGGGCGCAGAGCCCTTTACAGACTCTGTGTTGTTACGACAGCAGCCTTGTTTTACGGACATTGTTTGTTTTCAGGTGGAGATAATTTAAGATGGCATGTTTGGGGAAAAAAAAACATATTTTGAAATGGTAGGTTATTGTTAGTGTGTTTGTACAAATACGACTCTGCTAGGATCTTGTTTCTGCTCCCTCTATTTGAGTGGTGTAAAGCATTTCACTCATGTCTCCCAGGGACAAGAAAAATACACTGGAGGTTAGTGTCCAGCTGAGGGTAGTGTGTCAGTGACATGATTCACGATCTCATTCTACCAATCTCATTAAGAAGAACCATTAAATGATTATGAGAATATATATTTTGGGGTAAAACTCATGCAGTGCTATACTTGCTAAAAACAGAGCTGCTTTAAGGAGCACCTTCCTCCTTATTTCTACTTCACGGACAGTCTTTGTGATTTTTAGTTGTGCTAAATAAGTAGCATGAATAGTATGACCTGACACATTGTAAAATTGATACTTTGAATATTTACTCAGCTATCCTCAACACATCTTTCACACAGCTCCTTTCAGTCACATGTGTGCAAGCTTAAAGCAACTGTCCTGCTTTGCATTTTGCATTATTTTCAGTAATTGATATTAACTCACAGCTTAGTCTCAAACCTTGCACAGTTTTAGCCACACAACCACAAATCACTGGCTCACCCAAAACCACAGTTTAGTAAATATGGCTCTATTTTTCCAACTGCTGGCAGTACAACACTATTGACCGCAGCTCTGTCAGGTGGACTGAGTGTTTATTCCTCTCCCACAGCCTTTACTGCTCTCTCCAGTCATCTCCAGGAACCTGTGTCACGTCTCTTTTCCCCAGTTCATGCATCAGCACCTGGAGCTCTGACAGTGACGCTTGCCCGTCGTGGCCCCCCTTGTCAAACCCTGTTGCCTTAGCCCCAGACACCTTCCCCCATATCGCTGCTCCAAATGCCAAAACTGCTGCGGCCAACTCTTTGATTTCTATTTATTCATGTGGTGTTTCTGCTCCCCGCCTTCCCCCCGCCCACTCGTGAATAACTTTGAAAATACACTGTATATAAAGTGTGGTGCAGGCTGCCTGTGTACGGGAGGTGTCAGGAGCCTGTCATGTTAGTCTGCGCTGTGCTGTCTTATGCATTCATGAGCCAGAAGTGGAGAAACGCTGTAAATGTGTGGGTGCCTGTCTACGTTTGCCTTTGATACAACATTAGCATTCTGGTGGCATGGCAAACGGCAATGTCTCTTAAATATACTATACGCCAATGATAAGATAGAGAACAATCAGAAATACATTGTAACTTAAAGCTCCACTACCTGATTTTCTGTCTAAGAGTCCACTCTCCTCCAAAAGCAGCTTAAGGACCTCTCCTGCTTCTCTTTTATTAAAAAAAGTAAAACAAGCAGGTGGTTTTGCGAGCATGTGATTGGCCAAGGTTTTCTGCAGGTTCTCATCTATTACAATCGCCTATGATGAACCGTAGATGGTATCATAAAGCCGTGTTTTTTTTCTGCTTGGGGTTTAAACCATTTTCCCCAACTAGAAAAAAATATCAGTTACAGTCTGTTAACGGTTGCTTACTTAAATGTGATTTGTAATTCCAATGAACAAAACATATTTAATTTGCAATTACGTTATTACGTTATTTTATCGGTTAAAGGTTTACCTAAATTGTAGTTGAGCCCAATGTTTGAGGCCAGGTCAACAACATTGCATATTTTCATTTTGACCACTTGGTTGTATGGGTCTACAGTATATTGGATTCTGGAGGGAATTTCATCCACCATTTTCAGCCCGCATGGCAAGAGAGCAAACTTTGGAAGTTATACTTCCAAAGCAGTGTACTTTGGTTAAATTATCATATCAATTATCAATTATCAGGTAATGCTACTGTAAACCTTGGTCGGACCCCGAAGAACCATGGACAAATTTGCCAGTGACATGCTATTGAGCTATAGGCCAGTTCACGACTTGGCCTCAAATCTCCAATCTACCTATAGCGCAGTAGTTTGCCGTGAACAGATCTTTACCTCATGTTCACTTTAAACATTTCTTCTGGGAAATGACATGAATTCAAAACATACAAATCTTTCTTTGCTGTAATGTGGTGAAAAAGTCGTAAACACAACAAACTAAGAACAGTCTGACAGCACACAGAGACTATGGTAAACTATCTTGTTCTTCTAAACCTTTTACGACATGAACAGAGCACAATAACTGACAAACAGGATATCCAACGGCAACGTGACCATATACATATTTGTGTCTTTGTTGGCTTAAAAAGAGTCTGTCTCTAAACACTGTTATTTGTATTTTTCATGTTTACATGTGTTACTGTGTCTCTGTCCGACTCTGGAGCACGCTCAGTGCGCTGTGTTGACCTTAATTGGAGTAAGATGTAAACATGCAGCATTAATCCAACAATGAATCTCATTATCCAGGTGTGTTAGTCCGGTTTAGAGAAATCCCAATGACTGCAGCCCAATCAAAGTAAGGTGTTTACAACAGGTTAAAACTCCAGTTATAATCGGACTAAGGCAATTATTTGGATTTCTCAACATGCATGTAAATGTACTGACTGTTGATGGGCCATGAACAATGAATTTTATCATAGAAGCTGTGGTCCATCTAAGCCCCTACCATGATCTGTGATTGGCCCTCGGGCCGGACTTCGGACATGTATGGCTTAGGTAGTTAGTGCTCCAGCAATTTTCTCATCCAGTTTGTTTTTCCACAGGAAAAACAAAAATAACCATTCAAAATCTATAATATAGTATAATTCCATTATAGATCAATCGTAAAATACATAGGTCCCATTTGATCCATATGTTGAGGTGTGTCTGTCACTAAAATCTGTTCAACAGTGGATGGACTGTTGGAAACAAGTCAACCACATGGACATCCTGACTTTGCAGCCCGTTTCAAGGATGTTTCAATTGTCGTATTCTTAAGCTCTGGATGAAAGTACATTTTTCCTTTCCAACTGTATTTTATGTAAAAGTCCTCATCTAATCAGGCTTCGCTCTAGTTTGGTTTAACATTGAAGCCCATCTCTCGCTGTCCTTAATCAAGCTCTCATCATGCCTCCCGCTCCATGAATGATTCACTGTCAGTCAGAGCGCAGCACGTGAACTGCCTTCCAAGCACTTGTTTTTCGCTTTGAAACTTCAGTAGCATCTTCAGCCATTTCAGATAAACCTGGACTACGCCGGAGTCTGCCCATATTATCCTAATGTTGCAGGAGGCTCATGTCTAATAGATGCTCTACAGGGGTGCACTGCAGGTCAGCCAGCCTTGAATATGAGATCAGAGCACTGCTGTTACATCGTTCAAATCTTCAAGACAAGACTCTGACCTTTGCAGACGAAGACAGTGAAGTATTACTCTCTGTTATGACTTTTAGAGAAAACCAAAGTGTGCTGAAATCTAAGAACATGTAGAGAAAATAAATACAATAGCTCACGTGTGGATTGTTCCTTTGGATTGGTATGAACTGCTGCAGACTTCATACATTCAACATCAATATAAGCATCACAGTCTGTAGCATTACAGCAAGTTACTGTAAATCTATGACGAAATCTTTACAGTGTGATTTTACAAACAGAAAATGGTGTACATCACAGCAACATAGAAGCTTGTGAGAATTTTGTTGATTTGGCATTTTTTCAAGACTTGCCAGTGGTGCAGTTTGCAGAATCTGGAACGCAAAGGCACCACATGCTACCATCACAATATAGTAAATAGAGTTGCTTAAAGTTGTTTTTTTACACAAAATCATGTTCGCCTTTGTGTGAGGTTCACATTAGCACTATTCAGAGATAAAGCTAACAAAAATGATGTCTTTATTATGAGCAACAACATGGGGATTACACACTTGCAGTCTAACTGGGTTTTCTTTAGCTACTTCTCTTACTTCTAACTTAGCAATGTCTTGACCCTAACGTGCTAGCTCATCTAGTGTCAAAGCGAAATTTAGATAACGAAATAATAACTCGACTCCAAAACTTTCCTCATTTGGGTAAAATCTTTCCTAGTTAGGGTGAGTTCACACAATAAGTGACAAAGTCTCAGCTCATTCTATTCGGGTCGCCAGCCCTCATTCAAGTTGCTGGAAGGGGGCGGGAGGTTCAAGCTGCTAAGATTTTGCCTTTTTTCATCTCAGGTTTTTTATCAAATCCTGTTCTGTGAATGGCTGTTGCTTTGGGTATGTCGATCCTCGTTTAAGTTTGTATCTCTAGATTTGTGTCTCTCGCTATATATCGCAATATGAGCTATAGCATTTAGTATAGTTTATATACATATCTTCAAAAGTACAGTGTAATGTGGAACACTTTCTTTAGTCTCACCCTTTCTGTAAGAGTTTCTTACGTCCCTTCTCATCACTCCCCTGCCCTTGTCCTCTTCTCCTCCGCTGACCCTACTTCAATGTTTGCACAGCTCATAAACATCGCACCTCATCCGAAACCGCTTTTACTCTTGATTTAACGCTTGCCATTTAGGCTTTACAAATTAGAATGTTTATTTATGGCCATCAATATTTAATTGAGTAGACTCAGAAGTCTCCGCTTGGCTGTTTAAATATTAAAATTAATTGGAGCGGAGATACTGTAAAGAGGCTTGGCTTAATTGTTCTGGGAGAAACAGGTAGCTGCTGGAGCATTAACAAACACACGGAAATAGTACACATTTCTTTTTGTGGATGTGTTTTGGAGCTTTCCTGTTGAGTGCAGCAGGATTTTACGTACAGTTACATAAAAATGAATAATTTATTAATTTATAACAAGGATACACAGAGCTTATATTTTTAGGGGAACATTTAAGGATTCTATACACCACAGTTCATTTCTGGGGAGAGAACATCAGCACTATCCATGAAAAATCTGAAATTGGCCATTAACAAGCAAATTTTGACAAAGGACATCCAACTGACTACATCTGTGTGCTGTCGGTGAGTGGGTGGAGAACAACAGTGAGTCACTCAACATTCAGCTTTCAGCTATTTATACAAGCATGGACGCTGGACTTGTACTGAACAGCAAATTCCACCATATGGAGGATAAATTATATGGACTTGTGCTTCCACATCTAAAGTTTACTGTTTATCTGAGATCGGCATGACAAAATTGGAAAATGTCACCCAAGGTGCAAAACCTACATTGAATTCAAATGCACTCTGTCATTATATTCATCATATAAATATACATATGACCAGAGGACTGTGCCTCGTTACAAACAGTAATCATTGCACAAACTCCAAGACAATTATCCACAGACTTTTGTCACTTAATTCATTTCCCATGACATGTTTTTTGCCCTTAAACGACAAATACGTCCATCCTTGCTTCATTGCGATTGTGTGTATAGTGTGCTTAGTATTTTATGTAATAAAAAGGTCATGGTTCTTTGAAGTTTATCTTTGTGACTTATTATCATCAAATGCACCTATGTAATTCTTATTTTGTGTTTAGTGTTGACAGAGACATTTTTTTTTATCAACCAGTAGGGAAAAGGTTAATGCAACAGCATCTGGACCAGGTTTTCAAGGCGAAGACATTTTGTCTCCTATTCCAAAAGACTTTTGAAAAAAAAAGTCTCTTGTAATTAAAGACAAAACGGCTTTTACCTTGAAAACCTGGTCCAGATGCCGTTGCATTAACCTTTTCTTCAAGATGACCTGGATGAGTGAGAACCTCTGCAGGGAATACATGATTTTATCTCTGTTCTATACACCACAGTTCATTTCTGGGGAGAGAACATAAGCACTATCCATGAAAAATCTGAAATTGGCCATTAACAAGCAAATTTTGACAAAGGACATCCAACTGACTACATCTGTGTGCTGTCGGTGAGTGGGTGGAGAACAGAGATTTTATCTCTGTTTTTTGCAGATGATGTTGTCCTGTTGGCTTCATCAGGACCTTTAGCTGAACCGGGACAGTTTTGCAGCTTTGAGAAAAAAGAATTGCCGACCTCTGGCTTAGATGCTACACAAAGGTCATGGCACAATGTTAATCTAAATTATATCTGGGCGGTTTTGAAAATACTATACGCTATAAAATATTGAACACAAGTGGCAAGTCAACGACCAAACCAACATTAAAAATAGCACACTCCTACTGTATATATTTCAGATGAGTGTTAAAGCACTGTGGACAGCAGTTGGACCGTAAAAGAACTAGCCAAGTTTTACAAAGAAAATCCCACACACAGGAAATACTTCATCGATTGTTTGTTGTCTCGGTGTGGATATATATACAGTACATATATAATACAACACAATTGATTGGATTTGGACCAGTGTAATTCAAATCAACAGTTCACTTGCTCCAAAAGTCATTCATCGAGGCTCAGTTGTTGCACTTCGTCGTCGGTCGGGAGTTGGCGCGGATATGATTCCATTAGGTTTTTCTCGGCTGCGGTATAAAAACAAGTGTGGAGAGCGTGTGTTAGGCCCCAGGTTATGCTGTTGAGGTGATTTAAATAACACTGTCTGTCTCTCATTTCATTAATACACTTCCCCCCCTTTTCTCAGAGAGCCTCGGGGCACGCAGCAACAGCAGCCACCGAATGAAATTCTGTTTTTCAAAATGAGCAGCCTACTCGAAAGCGATGGTAATCTCAGATGTAGAAATTGGAAAAGTCAGCACAACAAATGCATCAGCAGCTTTCCTCCAGACAAACATGTAATATTGATTCTCGGTAGTGAACAGGTCATATTTTATGTATTTGTTTTAAAGATTTGGATATGGTGCTCTGGTGCTCTGTGGGTTTGGCTTTAGATTAACATTAACATCGAGGATGACTGGAGCAGCTGTGCACTGCCTGGTCAAGTCGGTGACGTAATAAAGGCTATTTGGATCAGAGCAGACGTGTGTGCAGGGGTTTCCATTTGATCCTGTTGAGTTTGCTTCACACTTCCTCCTGTTCAGTTTAAATATCTAAACCTTCATTAGATTCAATGCTATGTTGCGGTTTGTGAAGCAATACAAAAGCAACCCTATTGCACATTATTAGGCCCGAGCCGGTGATGACCGGGAGGGCCTATTGTTTTTGCTCGGATTTTTTTTTTTTTTTAATTTTATTATTTTTTATTTTTCTTTTCCACCTATGATCCTAAATTTGACCCAGTGAACATGAACGAAAAGTCATTTTTATTGGTCCCAGCCTTCAAGCCCGGCGAAAAATTGATGTATTTGAAGTCGCGAAAAAAATACGAAAAATGACTCAGTGGCGACCCCTACAAAATCAAAATACATTGGGCCTATGGAAAGTGAAAGTAACTTTTTTCCAACGTAGAAAAATGAAACTTGGTACATCCATAGAACACCTCAGGGCAAACAGAAAAGTCAATGACAGTCACACCCTAAACTTAACAGGAAGTCCGCCATGTGGGGTGAAACGTGCGGCCACTAAAATCGCACCCCTTGCGCAGAAAGATGCAAATCATTGTGTTTTAATCTAAATGGCCCCAAATTTGGTGAGTATCATCTAGACACGTGTGCCAACCAAAGTTGTGACTTTGTTGTTGATATCTTATCGGGTATGGGTGTGGCAAGCCTGTAACGAGGTGGCCATTTTTGTGAAAATAAACGTCTCTTAACTCTCAAACGCCTTCTCGGATCGAGTTGGACCCAAAAGGCGTTTGTGCACATTCATGACCTGAACACAAAAATATGTAAATAAAAGGGTTATCTTTAGAAATGGCTCTCCAGCGCCCCCTACAAACTTATAATGGGACCCAAGAATTTAGTTTGTCATAGAGACATGAAATTTGGTACACACATCTCTTATGTCATGACGAGCATAAAAGCCAATGACAACCACCCCCTATCTATAAATGTGTTGCCATAGCAACGTCCCAAATATTTGGAAAAAGTCAATGGGAAGTGAAAATTTTAGTTTGTCGTAGGCAAATGAAACTCGGTACACACATCCAGCATGGGCTTATGAACAAAAAAGCCAATGTGAACCACACCCTATCACACACGGGAAGGCGGCCATTTTGAATTGAATATGTGAACCGACTTAAAATACACCTCTTTTTTAAAAGTACACAGACAATAGCTGCTTCATTCCACAGACACCAAACTTGGGCAAAATGAGCTAAACACATGTATGTAAAATAGACAAGCGTTTTTCTAGACTTTGTTGCTCGAGTTATATATTTTTTTATTATAATTCTTCTGCAAAATGATCCTAAATTTGACCCAGTAAACGTGCAACTAAAAGTCATTTTTATTGGTCCCAGACTTCAAGCCCAGCGAAAAATGTATGTATTTGAAGTCCCTGAAAAAAATACGAAAAATGACTCAGTGGCGACCCCTAGAAAATTCAAAATACATTGGTTCTATGGAAAATGAAAGTAAATTTTTCCAATGTAGAAATACAAAACTTGGTACATCCATAGGACACCTCAGGGCAAACAGAAAAGTTTATTACAGCCATACCGTAAACTCAACAGAAAATCTACTATGTTGGGTGGAATGCGTGACCACCTAAATTGCACCCCTTGTGTCTAAAGGCTTTTCATCTAAATAGCTCCAAATTTGGTGAGTATCATCTAGACCAAAAAAGTTATCAATTTGTTTTTTGATACATTTGTGGCTGTGGTCGTAATGAGTCTGTGAAGAGGCAACCTTTGGGAAATAAATGCCATTTCCCAATTGCCAGGATCCTTCCTTTAGAGGAGGCCCCTCCAGAGCCACGGCTAGAGTCTTAGAAAACTCCTCAGAATCCTTTTACCGTGAAGTTTACGCTTTAAAGCACGAAATGCACTCCTACGAGTGCATGTGTCCCCGCGGTCTCAAGGGAGGCGAGGGCCTTTATCGCCGCTTGCGGCTTTAATTGTTCTTCTAATTTTTTTGAATAATGGGGGTTTTAAAGCTTCACAGAACTAAAGCATGGTTAGCCTGGTCAGCCAAAAAATATGGAACAAATGCAGACACAGATAAAACATTTTAGATAAACTGTTACAATTGGTTGTAGGATTTGTTCAGACGGAAATTCAAACAGGTACTAGGCCAATTGCACTTCACAAAGTGGAAGAGGCCGGAATGGTCAGGCTAAGGCTGGTTTGTAAATAAAATTTATTCCATTAGTTAGAGTTTGTAATTTTAAACAATTGCTATAACGTGGAAAAATACATTTGATACTTTCTGTTTTTCCTAACTACTGAACAGTACTGAACAAGTACTGAACAGCAGCTGATGCTGCTACTACCAGAGCTGCTCAAATAATAGCTGTGGTGACTCTGCAGATGCTAATGAGGTCTAATAATCACCAGAGAAAGGTATTCAATACTTTGGTTCAGCAAAGTGGCGGAAAATTGACATAAACACAAACAGCGTCAGTGTGATGCACCCTGGACTTGTTGGTGTATGCAAATTTGCCGCGTGCTTTCATTCAACTAATGGCTTTTGCTTCTTCAAACTAATTATTGTGGTGTTTTAATTATTTTATTCTTAGACCTGCTTGATGGAGACAGAGAGGACCACAAAAGTGCTTCTCAACCTTGAGTACCGGTCAGTTAATTCCTGTTTGATTTTTTTTTTATTGCTCTTTTTTTCCTACTCAATGCTTCACTGGGTGTCTGAAACGATCAAGTATGTCCAACTGCCTTCAAACAACTCAAACAAGATCCAAAGTAAAACTAAGCCAAAGGTTCGTCCAGAACTATAGCTTAACCTTATGCCTAAGATAATGGTCTAACTAAACTGAACAATTTATCCTGATTTTATTTTTTATTTCAGTCTTAAAAAATACATGTTAAAGACACATACTACAGTTTGAGAACCACTGGACTAAAAATAAAAAAGCAGACATTTGAATTGCTTTTTGTTCAACTACAGAATAGCGGTGGCAGAGTGGTTAGCACTCCAAGAAGGTCCTAGGTTTGATTCCCATCCAGGGCAGGCCTTTCTGTTCTCCCTGTGTCCTGTAGGTTTCCCCTCACCCTAAAGGGCCAGGACTCCCTGCAAAAGAGCTTTGTAATCTCAGTTGGACTTTCCTGGATAAATACAGGTTCAAATAAACAAATGTTTACAAATGGAAAGTGTCTGAAAAAAGTCTTGGGATGTTAGAGAAGATGTTACATAACCTCATTCTGTATTAATTGCAGCAACATGTAATAAACCACCAAAATACATTAAGTAATCATCTGACAGTGCATCATGCAAGATTGACACAATTTAAAAAAAAAATTACAAAAGGTTTACATTATGTAAAAAAAAACTTTCATCATGCAGTTATAGTTACAAAACAATTCATCATTGGAGTAATCATCCACGGCTCATATATATTTATTTAGTTACATCCAGAGGTGACATTTATTTGGCCAGTGAGTGCAGACTCAATTGTGACAAGTGTGAGTAATTCCAAAAAGGGAACAACTTATCACTTAGATTATTTGTACGAAAGCTCAAGAACAAATTATCTTTCTCTCAACCCATTCAGCTGACAGTGAATTGTTGAAAGCAGCTGACATCAAAAAGACAGATACCTTCATAAATGGCCCCATCAATGCCATATAGACAGTGCACAGGGATGAAGTCTGAATGGAGTCTAGATGCATTGTGATGCTTTATTTGCTGTATGAATAGTGGGACAAAAGAACTGTGTAGGTTAATCTGTGCCGACTCTCACACTTCATCTGCAAATGCAAAGCACCGCTCTCCAGGCAGAAAACAGTTAATGGTTAATCTACATGACTCACTTTCTGCCAGTGTCCTTTCCTTCAAGTGTGTTTTCAAAAGGTGAGTGATGAACCGTACGCTGTAAAAGATTCCTGTTAGAAATGAGCTTTTCATTTGAATTCCTCACACTTTTGAGTCTGGAGACTTACTGAAAAGAAGCCAATAAAAAGCACTCCAGCTGCAACTGAACTACAGTAACAAGAAAAAAAATCACATTTGCCTCATATTTTTCATTTACCGCTTTGGTTTCCACCACCATCTATGTGAATATTGAACGTAATTGTTACTTCTGGTAATCTGATGGATTAAGAACCCCTGTGCTGCAGACTCAGTAGTTTGATTTCTGTCTATGTAAACTTGGACAAAGACAGTATAGTTAAACTGCCTAATTATGGACGTAGAAAGGCTAAGATGGGTGTGACGACATGGCATGGGAACAACCCTACAAATGGGTTTCCATTTGTAAATTGAATCCTGTAGTCTGGGCTAAGCATATGTCAGTCCTGGTAAAAACAAGATGATTATTTAATCCTTGTTTATACTGGAGTGACAAGTCAGTTTCTGTCATGTCCTAACCTAGTGTTATGTGTTAGTGAGTCTGTTAATGTAGTGGAGTTTATTTCCTGTGTCATACCCCTGTCTGTTATTTCAGATTGACTTCCTGCCCTTGTGTCTTTCCCTCTTTTATGATTACCTGCTCCGCCCCTAATTTGTTCCACCTGTCCCTCGTTGTGTTGGAATCAATTGGCACTCGTGGATGCATTCTTCTGTGGTCTTTCTGAGAATATCAAGGACTATCTTACCCCTCTTGACCTGCCCACTGAAATTGATGCGGGTAAACTCAGAAGATGGGGTCCCTACAGTTTCCTCCATGTCTGCTCCTGTCCCTCCTCCTTCTTCATTCGTCGCGCCCAGACCTTCTTTTTCTCTGTCTCCTTCCACGTTCAGAGCCCCCATCACTTCATGTTCCGATGTGGCTCAGAGTCTCCTCCCTCTTCCACGTCCAGTCCTCCTGTCTCCTTTTCTCTGGCCGAAGAGCCCATGCAGATGGGTCGTACCAAGCTCTCACCTGTTGAAAGGCAACGCCGCATGAGCGAAGGGCGTTGTCTCTTTTGTGGTCAGCTGGGTCACCTGCCCGGTTAAACGAGGTGGTATGTCAACCAAGTCCACTGCATTGGTGAGTTCACCCACTATCAAGAATGGTCCTAGTCGATAGCTCTCTAGGGTACAGTTAACTACCACCTCTCATTCTCGCAGCCTGCTAGTTCTAGTTGATTCAGGAGCTGATGCCAATTTCATGGACACCACCCTTGCTTCTGAATTGGGCTTATCCATAGTTCCACTGTTGCAGCCGATGCAGGCTACTGCTCTTTATGGACGCCTCCTTTGCACCGTCACTCACCGCACAAGTCCCGTCGTTCTATCCTTTCTGGAGAACCATTCTAAGAAGATCAGTTTTTACCTGTTAAAATTAAAATTAAATTCATCCCAGCATCCTTTAATCTTGGGTTACCCGTGGCTTAGTCAACATAACCCTCACATTGACTGGTCTTCCGGCAATGTTTTATCCTGGGGTTCTAGATGCAGTCAACAGTGTTTCCAGTCCTGTAACCTGTTACATGGATCCCGCTCAACCTGTTCCCGAGTGTCCTGTTCCTGAGTGTTCCTGCTCATGACCCCGCCTGTTCCCTCATGACCCCGCCTGTTCCCTCATGACCCCGCCTGTTCCCTCGTTATCCCTGCTATCTGGTCCTGGTCTCCTGATACCTGATTCCTGCGTACCTGATTCCTGAGTACCTGCGTACCAGAGTGCCAGAGCAACCTGTTCCCGAGTACCAGTTCCCGCATCCCTTGCCAGTGCCCCGTCGTTCTGTTCCCTGCCTCCAGACCCCCGCCACCCCCCGGATCGTGGGTGGGGAGCCCCGTTGGTGTTGTTACCGGACCCTGCTCCTTCTGGACCCGGATCTCCTTCTGGACTTTCGCCATCACCACCCACAGGATCTGAGGGCGCCCGGTGTCTGCCTTTACGGAGGGGGGGGTACTGTCATGTTCTAATGTCTGTTATTTCAGATTGACTTCCTGCCCTTGTGTCTTTCCCTCCTTTGTGATTACCTGCTCCACCCCTAATGTGTTCCACCTGTGCCTCATTGTGTTTCCTTTATAACCTGTGTGTTTTCCCCTGCTATATTGTAGCCTCAAGATTGTAGTCTTACCTTGTGTGAGCAATCCAGCATTTCCTTGTGTTTCTTGAATTAGCCTTATAGTGTTTTTCAACCTTAGCCTTGCTTTGACAACATCTCTTGGATTTTGATTCTGTACTTCTGCTTTGGAAAATAAACCTTTGTGAACCATCTGCCTTTGTGGGGTCTGCATTGCGAGTCCTTTTGCCTGTTCCAGACAGTGTGTTCCTGAAGTTTCCATTGTCAATAGGAGA
The DNA here is from genome assembly GCA_024416835.2 of Perccottus glenii. Taxonomy (NCBI): domain Eukaryota; kingdom Metazoa; phylum Chordata; class Actinopteri; order Gobiiformes; family Odontobutidae; genus Perccottus; species Perccottus glenii. Next base: position 7,510,212 of record CM044565.2, on the reverse strand, counting down.
ATAAGCATCCCCAAAGAAACATATGGTACTACTTTGGTTCGGACTTTGGTTCCATCAGTGAGAGCCACTTTTTAGAAAGTAGAATGGACACTGCAGTCCGGACAACAGAGAATGCGTGCTAAAAATCTTAGGCTTATCTTTGATTTGAGTATTATATAACCTAAAAAATATATATATATATTATGCCCACATGTGATCGGACAGTAGACCAACAGGAAACACAGTGAGAGAAAGGGGAATGACAACAAGGGAAACAATTTGGGAATGGGAATGGGAATTGAAAGGTCTCACATTTATATGATATGCGCTCTACCAAGTGATCCATCGAGGCACCCCCCCTAAAAAATATTTCTAAAATCATTTGTATTTCTGACCAATGTCAAAGAATTAGTTAATGCTTTTATGTTAAGTGAACTGTTGCAATTCTCTGGAACAGTGGTGGCCGGTGGTGATGTTGGGTTAGTAAGCTAATACATGTTTGTTCTTTTACACTACAGTACACATCACCACCATTGCATGGACAGTAGGTTATAGCAATACCACAGAAATAATTTTAAATTACTTCACTGGATACTGCAACTTCTGTTGCTATCATACTAATTCCAAATGCTACACATAATGCTAATGCTAAAGGATTTTCTGCCGGCTCTTCCTGTCACTTCTCCGCCACACTCTCTCAAAAGTACAGTGAAGCTTATTGTTCCTCTGTACGTCTCTGTGTTTTGCTCACATACAAGTCTCTGGCCTGAAAAACTTTGCCCTAATAGTAGGTAAGACAAGAGGGCGGGCTTTTAAACCTGTCAATCACCAACGGAAGAGGACTGGTGCTGTGGTCACATTGTGCTTGGGCTGTAAAAAATGGTTTTAGAAATATTAGTGCAATCAACATTATAAACACTATCTTCTAAAAACTTCCACAAGATATATACACTGTGTGCACAATTATTAGGCAAGTGATTATTTTGACCATATCATTTTATCCATAATTTTCTAACTGCAAGCTGTATAAACTTGAATCCTTATTGGATTTAATGCATATCAGGTGATGTGTATTTGTTTAACGAGGGAGGGTGTGGCCTAAGGAGATCAACACTTATATCAAGGTGTGCATTATTTATTAGGCAGATTCTTCTGCTCAAGAAAAATGAGCCAAAAAAGAGATTTAACTGACTCTGAAAAGTCAAATTGTAAAGTCTTTCACAGGGATGCAGCACTCTTGCAATATCTAAGCTATTGGGGCGTGATCCCAGAACCATCAAAACGTTTTGTAGCAAATAGTCAACAGTCGAGAAGAAAAGACGCAAATTAACCGCCAAAGATTTGCGAAGATTCAAACGTAAAGCTACCAGGAACCCATTATCCTCCACAACTGCAACCTACCTGGAGTGTCAAGAAGTGTGTTCAGTTCTCAGAGACATGGTCAAGGTAAGAGAGACTGAAACCCTTGAAAAACAACTCTCAGACCTACTGCCAATTTTTAGAAGACACTTTGTTCAAGCAGTGGAACAGGAAAAAGTTTGCATCTTTCAAGAAGACTTTGATTTTTATGCAGGACAACGCTCCATCACATGCATCAAAGTTCTCCAATGCATGGCTGACCAGTAAAGGCCTTAAAGATGAAAAACTAATGACATGGCCTCCTTCTTCACCTGACTTAGACTACGTCCACACGAAGCCGGTGCATCTCCTATCCGATAACTTTTTCCCGTTCTAAAAAAAAATTCTGCAAACACAGCGTTGTCTCAAGAAATATCTGCGTACACACGAATCCACTGAAATCGACTTAAAACGGTGTAGTATATATGCCAGACCAGTATGGGGCGCTGTAATTCTGCACTATACACGAAGAAGAAGACTTTAAGCATGCGCATAACCTTGCCCGCTGCAGCCGACACGTGATGTGATGACATCATCGTTTCACAAAATATACGGATTGGCTGTACACACGAAACCGCAAGGGTGTCGTTTTCAGATTTATCCACTTTAGAACCTGGTTTCAAAAAATAGCGGATTCAGTCTCCCAAAACGCCAGATCCGTGTGGACGAAACGCCAATACGATAAAAAATGTATATGGATACAGTGACTCGCGTCTCTGTGTGGACGGGCTCTTAAACCCTATTGAGAACTTCAGGGCCCTTCTTAAGCAGGACATTTACAGTGAAGGTAAACACTGAACAGTGTCTGGGAGGCTGCGGTTGCGGCTGCACAAAAAGTTGATTCTGACCAGATCAAGAAACTGACTGACTACGTGAAAGGAAGGTTTGTGACTGTTATCGAAAAAAAGGGTGGCTATATTGGTCACTGAGTTTTTTTATTTTTTGAAAATTTCAGAAATGTTTATTTGTAAATTTTGAGTTTGTTTATTATTCTCACTTTGTGAGATGGGAAAATCTTCTTTTTCATTTAGTTGCCTAATAAGAGTGTACATGTAGGTATTCTCTTAAGAAAGCCAAAACTTCACTTTTACTACTTAAATGTTAAGGTTTGATGGTTTTGGATTGACCAAGAGCACTGTAGTTGTACAATAAAAACATTAATCCTCAAAAATACAACTAATAATTGTGCACACAATGTAAATAAACATAAAAATATAGGCTATATTTAAATATGTTTTAACAATACATTGCAAACAACAATTTACAAGAATGCTCACTAGAGCAAATATGTATGCAATGTTTTGGTGTATATAGCCATGCAACATAGTCTGTATGACATCTTTTCAAAAGCAGCCACACAGCCCATAATCATCTGTCTATCCATTATAATCATAATACTGGTATGAATGAAATTCTTAATATGATTGCTTCCAGAAGGATTGTGTCAATTCTACATATTTTTCTATAAAAAGTATTGAAATGTAAATGTTATAGGGTTATGGTATTGAAATGAAGATGAATGATTTAAAAATCTTCATGACATGTTTAAACTGAAATTAAAATAGTTGTGATCATCTTTTCATCTATTCAGTTCATACTAAATCTTTAAATCTGTACTTCAAGCATTTGACAATGTGTTTCACGCCTCGTCCACATTCTACGTAATAATAAAACCGCCTGAGTTTTTGTGGTATGTGTTATGGCATTGTCACCCAAAACAAATAGCCTAGGACTGAATAGGATTTGGGATTCTGTAATCTCACTAACAATTGTCTAAACATTAACTTAAAATTCCTTCATTGTGCTTACAGCGCCAATAAATTGGTGATTCCTTTAACCCAAGCCAGAACAATCTAGATGGGGTCCAATAAAAATAGTGCAAAATTTTAATTGAATGGCATTTCCTGTCATTGTTTTATCTTATTGAAAATCCCCTTGCATTTCTATGGTGAGATTCAGATCAATTTCCATATCCTCCTAAAAGCATTAAAGGACGTATTATTAGTGACTTCCATCAGCAGGGAGTAATATGGAGCCACCTCATGACCTTTCCTTAATAAGATTGTATCTAAAGGATCAGGTGGTGAAGTTGCAGATATTTGAAAAACTGAATTCTAGTGATATTGTTGTATAATATCATCAAAGGATTTTAATAATCTGTTATTATATAAATCATTCAATGTAAGCATGTCCTTATCCATCCACTCCTTTTGTCAGAATGATAGATAAACTTTGCATAGGATGTACTGGATTCAGTATGGACTGTTCAATTTGACATCATGGTGGGGCCCTTTCTGGGGGTAAGGACCAGTGAGCCAGGTGCCTTAAGCTGAAGGAGTAGTAGTAGAAATTCATTCATTCATTCATTTTTACCGCTCAGTCCTGTTAGGGGTTGCGGGTGACTGGAGCCTATCCCAGCAGCTTTGGGCCTTACACCCTGGACAATGGCCAGTTAGTCGCATTTAGAGACAGTCTCGAGCCTAGGCCTTGCTAAGTCTTTAGCAGCAGATAATGTTAAGCCAGAACCATAATGAATGTGACCCTGATAACATTTAGTGAGTGGTTTTAGAGAAAAGCCCAGGACGGAGCGTTGATCCAAGTGAGATGAAAATAAAGAGTCCTGTTCACATTCACATTCAGGAAACAGGCTGTTGAGAACCATGTGCATTTGTTAAAGGGTCTGGCAGCTCTTATTTAGACGCCACACCACTGAAGCATTTTATTAAGAGTCTTTATTTCTTGCAGCGTAAGCCGGACCGATCGGCATAATCCCTGTCCAAACAGGAGATAATGAATCTCCTCTGTCAGTGTTGGCACAGACAGAGGGAAGCAGGATGCGGCCACAGGAGGGAGAAGTGCACAAATTATTGGATTTAGATTAGGAGGAGCCTATTTTAATGGGTTTGAAGTAATACCGCCATGTTAATGAAAAGTTGCCCTGGGCCAGAGCAGTGTGTGAGTGATGCAGGAAGCAGATTGGCCGATAATCCGTGCTTAAAAGAGAACGCCAGCCCATTGTGAGAACGGATGTTATTGTGTTGTTTTCTTTTTTTGACCACAAATAAGGGATAGTTTCTCTGACTTTGATTCATTTGTATCAGACCATGAAAATCTATTGTAGATAAAAAATGAAAAACAATCAATAAGCAAACACAAAAGCACCATCAGACAACTGGACAAATACTCTTTCATAATGACCTCTGCTTTTATCGAATTGAGCAGGTGCCACTCCCACGAGAGGTGGTGACACACAGTATTTTAAAGAGGAGAGAGCTGTATCAGACGGACTCTAACCATTAAAGATCTTAATAATTGCTTTTGGCAAGGACAGTAGGACACATCAGTAATGTTTACACGCAGCTGACTAGACTTCTGTCTCCGTCTGTGTTGACGTCTGTGAAGGAGGCACTTCTGCCACCATAAAATTTCTTGCAACTTAACACAGACAAGACAGAAATTACCCATCCAAAGTCTGTGTTGCACCATCACAAAATACAATTTTGTCGGAAATACAGCACTTTCTATATTTTCTAAGGGACGCAGTGAGGGAAAGGTAAGGAAATCATTGAAATGTAGAACTCTTCATCACATTGTAACTAGGACAGAGAAATTCACACTCATTACACCAGCTCTTACATTTCTGCACTGGCTTCAAGTTCAAGCCAGGACTCATTTTAAAATTCTGTCTACAAAGCATTAAACGGCAGTGCTCTCCATTACATTAACGCTCTGTGGACTCCCTTTGAGCCAACATGAACTCTCTGTTCTGCAGCAGCCGGTCTCCTCGCTGTACCCTATGTCCAGTCCAGAGCAGGTAAAGCTACTTTTACTCACTATAAATCTCCGTTTATAGAGCCCTCCGTATGTGAGTAGTGGATTTATTGTTAAAATGTAGTGTTATTGAGATGATGCAGAGGGAATCCCTTCAGACTCCAACTAATGTATTCAGCCAAATATAGAATTGAGTGGCTCACATTATGCAGAGAAACAAATATATAAAACACAGATTCTACAAGGTTTTTAATAAGTTCAAACACAGCGCAAGGTAAAAACAATTTTATCTTTACTTGACTTCAGGGTCAGTGTATTGAGAGCTGTCTGCAGTGGCACAAGCTACAGCCACTGAATAGGCTTTAACCAAAATGCACAAGCACAAAATGTTTGGTGAGAAAACAAACAACCATATGTACAAATAAACATTGTTGATAAGCTGTGACTCAAAAGCTGACTACCATCTAGTGCAACGTGTTATGTGCCTCTTTTCACCCTAGACATATATACACTGTATATATACTGTATATAGTACCTAGCACCTAGTCTCAGTTGTGCAGTCCACTTTGAAAAGTGCATGTGTTCTTGTGATTAATACTCAGACTCCAAGAGAAAACATGCTCATACTTTATTTTCTGTAAACAAAGCTTATTAGCAACACTTGTTTTCGGTTCTTGCTTTGTGAATTAATTTTGAGTAAACCAATGTTTACTGCAGAAGCTTTTGGATATACCTTGTGCTGCTAAAGATTAGGATTTACTTAATTGTTTGCAATGCATCCAAATTTTTGAAGTTCTGCTTCAAATTCAGTTTCTAGCTCATATAGAAACATGTCTGTGGAGGTTCTCAGTCATCCTGGAATTATGTCCTTTGACCTACGTCCAGACGCCTTCTTTGAAATGTTTTCAAATATAGAAAGAAAACATTTGTGGCAGTTCTATGTCACTGTGTCCGCGGCAGACACCACTTTTCACCAAACTGTGTCGTACTGAGTTGACCCAAACTGTACAGCTCCAGTGGAAACACATCTTTCAGACTGGACGAGACAATTACTGAGAAACAACCGAGGTGGGCGGCTGGGATGTGTAATGTCAGACAAATGAGGTCAGCTGAATTCCAGACCAGAGCCTGAGCTGTTCACAGGTCGTCCTTTCATTTTCCTCTTGTATTAGGTCCCTCTCTGTAAAATAAAATGAAACATAATAACCCAACCTTGAAAGACCAGACACTCTGGAGCGCATGAATCCAGGCAAAAATATCTCAACCTTGGTTATTCAAACTAATCACTGCAGACAGCATTTAAACCGTCTGTTCTTTTTCCCTTTTGCTGAAACTAAACTGAGCTTGGCTAAAGGCAGAGGAAAGGTAACCCAGATTGTGAGAAAATCTGGAAATATTTTACAGTTTGCCTCAGGGTGTAGAAAATATGTCTAAATCAGAAAATTATACACATAAGAACATTTTTGAGCTACAGAATGTGATCTATATTTGGTGATTTAAGGGCAGTATATTGCCATGTCCACCCCACACCCTAAAATGAGTATGCTTTATGCCAAACTCCTTAGACTGTTAAAATTCCATTTACGGTCTAAGGTGCGCAGTGGCTCAGCAGTAGGCGCCTAAAGTCCCGCTCTCCCAGTCTCCCTGTGAGACACTTAACCCTCCAGTGTCTGTGGCACTGGTGTATGAATGTGTGAGAATGTTTGATGATGGTCGGAGAGTCCATAAGTGCAAAATGGCGATAGTGATGAGCATCTCCTTGCCCTCCTCTCTTCCCCCCTCTGTCAGGATGAATGTCTGAGACTGACTGGGGCGAGTGCTTATGTGTGTAGTGTCGTTAAGCTACTCATTTCTCGTGAGACCCAGGTTTTACGCAGACTTCTTGAATCGAAGGGCGGGCAGGTGGCCGGACAGTCTGCGTAGCTGTTTTTTATGCTAATAGGCGCAGGGGGGTTTGGGCAGGCCCCATCTACCACAGAATAAGTCATTAAGCCATCACAATCACTCCGAAGTCGTTGTGTTAAGGTGAAAATCCTGCAACGTTCTTCTTTAGGTGTCACAGAGGCTTTATTATCAAGGATCTGAATAGTTTTGAAAACACACACTTTGGCCAATCACATACTCCCTTCCAGATAAAGGAGTGCTTCCATTGGTCCACACCGATGTCAACAAAGAAGTCATGGCTACAGAAAACAGAGGAAGTGTTATTCCAGTGTTGGATACATGTTTTTACATGGCAAAAACAGACAAAATAAAAACATAAGGAGAAAATGGAAGCGAGCGGAGCTAACGACAGCTTACTGCTCTACATCTACAGCTTGTTGCCTACAATTAGAACGCTGACGGCTGCAGGAGTAAAGTGTTCCGTCAACACTAGTCAAATGTTATATTTAAACGTCTAATGTCCCAGTGATTATTGCACACAATTACTCGTGAAGAGGTGCACGTGGCAGAGTGGACTCAAACATCCTCAGCTGACTCTGGTCTTTCTGTGAGGAGTCTGCATGTCCTCCACGTGTTACTGTGGGTTCTCTCCGGGTACTCCTCTTCCTCCCATCGTCCAAACACATGCATGTACAGGATAATTGGCAACTCTAAAGTGTCCCTAGAGGATCCCCTCAAAAACAAGATGATTCATCTCAAGAGGTTAATCCTCACAAAAAAAAAGTGAATTGTGATTTGGACAATAATACCGATGATAATGTTTTTAAGACCTTGTGGGATATATGTTGTGTGAATCCTATATTATATAATAAACAGATATCAACATGTTTGATTTGACTGAAGTTAATGTTAATGTAACATAATTTATCCAGCCTTTTCTATCTTAAAGCTCTACCTAATCTTCTCTTTGCCTCACCACTCATCCCTAACAGCAGCGTAGTAAACTTTTCTGCTTCATTTATTTACAAAACACTGACACATTACATTAAACTGAAGTTTAGAGCGTTCCTGAAACTTTTAGCTCTGAGTTTACTGTTAGACTGTAGAGATCCAGAAATGATCTCGACTTGTTAGATAATGAGCATTGTCAACATTTAGCCACGTTTAATTTGCTGTTTTCTTATGTGTTATCAATAACAATAATAAACAAAGGAAATGAAATATGCATGAATCTGGAATGTAAATAAGCCAAACATTATTCCCTCCATGCATATAGTATGTGTCTGTGAGTCTGTGTGGTGGTATGTTTCCTGCAGGTTTGGGAGTCAACGTCCACACTGGAGACATGACGGTGCACTTTGCAGCGCGGTGCTTCCTGCTGCTGCGGTGTCATGATTTGTGGAGATGAGTGTGGGTTACACGCTTGTGGGAGGCTCAGGCCACAGAGGACCTTGTACATGTCTGCTCTTATCACACTCAGCATCTCCCTCTGTCTCTCTCTGTCGGCTCATGTCCGTCTGCACTCAACTCACACCACAGCCTTCTCCAGCTACATCCCAAATCAATCTATGTAATATTCTTCTTTTGTTCTAAGATGTTTTATTTTTACATGTGGAGACAAAAACACAATGTATTAAATGTATTAAAACTATTGGAATAAAGCCGTAAGGTTCTGGAAAATATTACCAGGAACAGTGTGATGTTGTTATACGTAAAAGAAAAAAAACTGTTGCAGATGATAAAGATAAGGGTAGTCATCTTACTTTCAGTTGGAGGACCACACGAACAACAATGTAGGAAACTGGTGTAATTTAAAGATGCCTCTTTAGAGGTATTCTGTGCCAAAATGTACTGTATTTACTTTTTGGGGAATTGCATCCAGGACTTTCTTGTTGTGAGGCAGGAGTGCTAACCACTGTGCCGCTATACGACCCACTGGAGAGACGCCTGGAAGAACATCTGCTTCCATCCTATTTTTTTATGCACAACCTTCCGTCACTAAAGTGTCACTAAAGCGTTATCAAATTTATTGCTACTGTCAGACTGTTAGCATCAATAGCTCCAACCATCTTAGCTGTTTCCACTGGACTGGTACGGATGGGTCGAGTCAGTATTACTCAGTTTGGTCCAGGTCACCCCTAAAAGCCTTGTGGTTCCACTGAGCTGTGTCCAGAGAGTCCATGACGTCACAGATAAGGAACCTCCCTTTTTTTTTTTTTTTACAGCAGACAGTAGGTTGACAGGAAACAAGGACAGAGAGAGCGAGAGATTTGGGAGTGCTCTACCAACTGAGCTAGGTGCCCCCCCCTCCCTCTCTGTTTATGAAACTTTGTTGCATTGCCAATAATTAATGTGAAGAGTAGAGTAAATTCTGGAGTGTAGCAGCAGCGAGAGGCAAACTTTTGTTTCCGCTTTGTTCACAGCTTTCTGAACATTACATTTGCAAAGCTGCAACAATTTCTAACATTTTTGGACTCTATTTAATGTAACATAAAGTAAGAGACGACACCAGTTATGGCAGAAACCTGAAACAGCTGTTGTTGATTAACAGCAGTTTTCTTTTTGGGAAGAAAAAGTATGACATTTAGGTTGTGTTCTCTTTGGAAATTATACAAAGAACAGGGCATATTTCCTTTTTAGTACATCCGTATTCGCTATTGTCCATTCAGCTGGCTGCAGACTGTGTTGAGCTGTATCTTTGGAACCACGGACCACATACTTGGCACCAGGGCAGTATGGTCTGCTGTGTGGACGTTTTGAAACACCTTTTGGTAACGGAAACCTACCCAACCATGTTTTCCAAATATAGTTATTATTTATTTATTTCTCCATAATCTTTAGTTCTTCTTCTTTAACTTCTCTAGCCAAAATATTTGTGTGACGTCACAGTCCCACTATCCTTTTACTGTCTATGCTCTGAGTTTGCATCATTAGTGAGTGAGGCATCCAAACATCACACTCTTCCTCCTCACAGTGAAACAGTGAGATCGCAGCAGCACTTTATTCCCTCATACCTCTAATTACTACACAGTTATTCCTCCCCCAGAGCCAATTACAGACGTATCGATGAAGACCCAGACGTGTAGTGCTGATAATGAGCTGGGTCGCATGAAGAGCATGCGTTAACCTGCGCAGGCCCCGCGCTGTTCTGTGGTAAGTGAAGGGATACGCTTGTCAGCTTCTATTAGAGATGTGGGCTAATGATGAGAGCAGAGGAGCAGGTCCACAGAAGGAGGGCCCTGCTCTGCACAGGGTCAGGGTCATGAGGGCAGCGCAGGAGGGAGGAGAGGTCAGATGGTTCAAAAGAAGTGGAGTACTTAGTTTAACATGAATACGAATGAGAGACAGTACAAGTGTGTCTCACTATATTTCTATTTCTGGTTTATTTTATTTTTATCAAGTTAATTTATCCCGGAAGGTCCCACTTTTACAAGAGAGTTCTGGCCTCATGGGGATTATTGTACATGTCTTTAGTGTACTCGAAGGAAACCTACACAGACATGGGGAGAACAAACTCCACACAGACAAGCCCTGCCCTGCCCAGGGGTCAAACCCAGGACCTTCTTGCTGTGAGGCAGGAGTGCTTACCACGCTGCCACTGTGCTGCTGATAAGAAATATATAGTAAACAACATGGTTAAATGTACAATGAAAATCTAAATCTGTTCTTCATGATGTTTCAGACCACTCATCAGAATAGTATATTGTATATTAGTCATTATTGTGGTTTTGAGAAACCTGGAGACGCTGGGATACACATAGTGGCATGAGTACACTGTATTCTTGGTTCTGACAGCTCCCAGCAAATCGACCATGTGTGAACTCAAGTGATGCAAAACAAATTTATAACTGAGCTTTCAAAACTTCCGACTGTTAATAACCAAGTGATATTTCACAAAAACTGAGCAGTTTGTCAACAGTATGTCCAATTTTATGTTTAACACAGTTGATTTTTGTGTCTGCGCTGGTTTCAGATTTTTAACCATCACTAGCCTACAGCCACTGATGGATGTTATTCTTCCAAAAGCTTTCTCTTTCCTCCATCTGTGGCAGTGATAGCTCACTCCAGGCAAAGGTCAGGACATGGTTATTTGGATATTCATTTGTCCTTCTGTGGTTGGAAATGTGGTATATAAGCCTATTTGTATGTTACTTATTTTAATATCGCTTTATAATCCCGTGGGGAAATTCACTCTTAACAGCCGCCACCAGGGGGCCTGTTTTGATGTTGGTGGGGAAACGTGGAGTACCGGAGGAAACCCACTCAAGCACAGGGTGAACATGCAACTCCACACAGAAAGCCTAACAACTTTTTTCTAAAAAAGCACATATACTTGCTATACTTAAGTCTGTCCATAGGTTTCGTCAAAGTGAAATCTCCTGCTCAGTGTGAGATACACTAAAAGCAAGCTGTAAGCTGACTTGTTACAGGCTGCCAGCGCCACTCTTAACAATGCAGCTACCTTTAGTAAGTTTTATTTTTCCAGCAAGGGGTGGGACTTATTTTCAGCCCGGGAATTTTATGTCTTATACCATACCAATATCCTTATTGAATCTTTCATTGAAAATCAATTTTATGAATAAAATAACAAAGGTAAGATACCTATATATATTTTTAAAAAAAAGTAAAAAGCATTATATTGTAGCTGTAGATACATCTGTGACATATTTTACAATCATTTACATTTACATTAAATGTATAGACTGTAATAAAGTACTATATAATGTATTATAGTCTATAATAATTGTACAAATACAGTAAAACCCCAAAAACAATGGCTCACTACAATATTTAGGTCAAAGATGTAGAGGTTGAGCAGCTCATTAGCCAAGCGCTAAAGTTGCCAAAAGGAGGATTGTACAGTGTTGGGTGTGTAGTCAGACACAAGTCTGTGGGACTGAACAGCAGGGGGTCTGGAGCCCCTCCTTCAGAAAATCTAAATTTGGGCATTTTCTGATGATAAAATTTGATGTTATAATATTAGAGCTGGACATTGTGAGTGGCTTCAACATCACAGACTCAAGGCTTTCAAACACAAACAATCAAGATAAAATGTTGTTTATAAAACCCACCTTTTACTCTTTTTATGCCCATAGTATAGAGCCCCCCTAAATTGTGGGCTTTTGCCCTGAAAACCCATCACATTGATCCGCCTCTGTTTTGAGACAAATCCATCAACAGCTGCAGCTTTAGCCTCTTTACAGTGGCCCCTCTCTGAGGGCCAGGACTTAGATCTATGTTTTAAAACTCAAAAGATCTGTAATTATCGTGGCTGTTCCTCAACAGTGTTACCACAGTCTGAAGCAGGTTTACTCATCACTAGAACAATAGAAGGCACATAGAACTACGTTGCAAAAGGAAGTAAAACACCTGCTCACACATTAATCTAGAGACCATCGTTCAAAACATGTTTTTTCTACTTTTTACTCGTCCACATAAAAGAGCCGGAAGTGTTCAGACAACACACACAGACCTAAAACTGCAGGAGCTTTTACCTTTGACTCGATCCTTCATGTAGCACAGACCTTTTAATGTGGGCTTCGGTTTTAACCGGTCTCGTAGGCTGCTGCAGAAGAACTCCAGCTGACCACAGCTCAGATGTGCTCTAAAGACATGAGCTGTAGCTGCTCACAGCCCACTGTCCTCCGCTGGGACAGGGCGCGGGGATAACGGGACGTCTACAGTAAATATTTACAGTGCACAGGCCACAGACACGTGTGCTGTACTGTTCCGCAGCTGTTCGTGGCAAGTGGTGATAGTGCGTGAGTTAACAAGTCATCGACTGAACGCCTTTAAATTAAATTAGATTTCCATAAATAAAGCCACAAGGATGCACAGAACAAGCATTTGTCGTGTTATCACTAAACAGACCACTGCCTGCGTATGACCACTACCTGCTGTGTCTCTGAATCCAGCGCATCTAGTTTTATATTCCCGCCTACTTTTACAGACAGCAAATCATACGACAGCTCAACAAACCTGACCAATGACAGAGATAAGCCCTTCTTGATGGTTATACAACTTTCTCCACAAAGGTCAGCAAGGAACCCCAGCTCCATCCTGTCTCCACCACTACTGTGCAATTTTATGTTTAGTGCATAGCTTTGTGTATGATTTTAATTTTGTCTTATCCTTGCTGCACAGCACCCCTCCTGGTCTCTGTGACGTCATCATGTTCCTAAACTGACTGTAGTACATATGCCAGACCAGTAGAGGGTGGGTGTTCTTTTTGCTACTTCTGCTTCCTCCTCTACTGTAGAGACGTTGGTTGTGCATGTGTGTTGATTTGTTGTCAGGATTCTGTCTTCCAGGTTGTCTTCACAGTTTGCACAAGAGCAGAGCAGCAGCAGCAAAGAAACGAGAGCACATCCTCGACTGGATTCAAAAGGTTTTTGTGGAGTAAGAACAGAAACCAAGCCACAAAACACAGAAAAGTGGTGTAGATAGGGGCCAATCCAATTCCATGTCAAGGATTTGTCACTTTGACTTTAAGGCTTATTCAACATTTTCCACTGACACCAGTATTGTATTGCTGCTGTTACTCCTGTTGTCCTTTGTGTGTATCATTATAGTTTTATTATTTACAATCTCTTCTAACCACCATTAATAGTGAGCGGAGGCCATGTTTGCAGCCCTGTGTTTAAATGGATGAGCTACTGAGCACTACTATTGAACTAATGAATTGTTGATAGGAATTATACACAAGGCTCTATATCAAGTTGTTATTTTGAATGCCACTTGTTTACTACAGTAACTTAGTTTTTTTTATTATTTTATTACCTGTTAAACATATAACGGATGTGATAATCTGAAGGCCAGTCACTAAAACCCTTTGTTACTGTCTGTTTAACTTTGTTGTGTTGCTCCAAGGAGACTGCAGACGAGAGACACAAGTAAACAAACGGCTGTCTTAACCTCATGAAGATGCCCGAGACCTTCCTTCTCTCCGAAGACTCCTTTAATTAGGCTTTAATTGCCTTATTAGCTCGGGATATCGATAGAGAAGAGAAGGCAAAGGGAGAGAAAGGTCAGCTGAGGAAGAGGGCCGGAGAGCGGGGAAGATAACAGGGAAGAGTGGGCAAACAAATACAGCAATGGACACACAGAGTACTTGTGGGTTAGAACAATGTGTGCTTCACTATGAAAAGTTACTCCTATATTAGTCCCATAGAGGAGAATTTGATAATGTTGAAGCATCAAAGGTAAAGAACAATACATATTCCTTACATACATATTTCCGATTTTCAGGGCGAAGACGGTGCTACAAAAAGGCAGGACTTGAGCCAGCACACCATGGGCGTAGGTTTGGTCTAAGCTTTGGTGGGGACACCCCCAAACCCCGACCCCCCTTTTTTTTTGTTCTTTGTAAACACTATTTACCCTCCGGTACACTCACGTTAATACCTAAGAATTTGAAATGCTGAACAACCATTGTTCTATGTATGTTAGTAGCCTATTTATCCTAAAAAAAAAAAAAAACACTGTTGCAAGAGGTAGACTTTGAGAGCTTTTGGAGCATAACCTTAACTTCTTCGAAACAAGAAGTTAAGGTTTCAGCCTGAAACCTTAACTTCTTGTTTCGAAGTTGCTGTATGAATTTTGGATCAGGCTGGTATGGCTTACTTCCAAAGTCCAGGACACTGCTACACTGACTTGCTTGAGGATTGCTGTTTCTCTCACTGACTGTCTCCTGAAGAGCAAACAAAACATACCCTGGTTTTTATCCACATTGATATTCTTTTATACTAATACCAATTCACTTCACTTTCACATAACAAAACAGGTAGACTTTATTTATATTTAATAATTTGCTATTAATCAATAGTAGTATATCTCATCACAGAATCACTTTAAGACCCTCTCTTTAAGAAGATCTATCACTTTAAGACCTCACCTGAAGCCCTGAAGGTCCAGCTACTTCTTCCTCAACATGCTTTATGACATCTTCACAAGATGTCTGAGTTTCCTATATGTAATTAAATTAACTAATAAATAAAATACACACGTATCATGGTATGCATTCAACACATCATGTTTATATTTCAGATCCATTTTTAAATATGAAGGGGACATGGTTTTGTGGATTAATGTGTTGAAATTTATGTTAATCTATGTGTTAAGTTTGTCTGTATGAGACTAGCAGTAAGCTAGATCAACATTAGAATAAAATACAGATCATATTCTAACATTTTATTATTGTTGAACTATATGACATTGATTAGTGACTGGTCAGTCACTACTGCTAGTTTATTTGTGTGGCTAGCTAGTTATTTTGCCTACTTACACTCGAACTCTGCTTTATGAAAAAGCTTCTTATGTTTTTCTTCTTGGGTGGCATCTACAAAGTACAAAAAGGGGCAAAAAAACTGAATATTAAAACGTTTTTACTCTGGCCTTTGTATGTGGCAGAGAGACAGCCCTGGTAACTAACCGTCGGCGTCGTCAACATGCGCGCGCACACAAAACAGCCACTCGCTGCTAGTGCAAGCACAAAAGTAGTCCCGGCCCGCGCGTGTAGCCTGTCAGATGACCCGCCGCCAATCAAATGACGGCGTTTCTTGTACTGTCGTCGTCCTGGCCGTTAGAATCGATCCATATAGCAGTGCAAAGATCCAAATAGCAGTTCAAAAGAGCTTGCTAAATATTGGTAGGGACAAATTTGCCATCTCAAAATATTGATAGGGACTAGTACCTAGCGTCCCCCCCTAAACCTACACCCATGCAGCACACATATTATGAGGCAGGATTTATGTGTGACGGCTGCTTTGCTTTTAACCAATCACAGGGCTTTCCTCCAGTGCAGCGCTGATTATTATTATTGTTAAATAAATAAAGATTGGAATCATTGGACTGTGATATAATGCATAAAAATGATCTTTCATTGTTTAATTCATTGTCAATCTCTTCTTCTTTTTTGATCTTAGATGAGCAGTTTACACAAGCTTTAAAACAAGCTGTGGAGCATCGTTCTACTGGAAAGCTCAGACAGACGCTGGAAAGCTGCCCGAGTCTCAGTGCAAAGCGGAGCCTTTATGCACAGACAGAGCAGACAGGTGTCACACCTGTCGGGACCATGTCCAGGCTCAGGCTGAGATGAGGAATGTGGATGATAGCAGCACTAATAAGATTGGGACTCTATACTAAGACACTGTTTTTGTTATGCTCCAGACACAGATCCAAGCTCCTGATCAGCTGCATCCCCGATGAGTTTTCTGTGTTCTGTTTCGGAAGCCCCGCATTCTCATCATTAAGCTAAATTCTAATCCAGGCTCTTGTCTTGTCCAAACTGGATTATTGCAATGCTCTACTGGCTGGACTCCCTGCTGCACAACCAAACCTCTGTAGCTGATCCAGAATGCAGCGGCAAGAGTGGTCTTTAATGAACCAAAGAGAGCACATGTAACTCCTCTCTTCATTAGGTTACACTGGCTCCCGGTTGACACCCGCATCAAGTTCAAAGCTATGCTCTTGGCCTACAAGACCACCACTGGTTCTGCACCCCCATATCTCCACTCACTAATACAGACCTACGTTCCTACCAGATCCCTGCGCTCTGCAAATGAACAACGCCTGGTGGTACCGTCCCAAAAAGGTAAAAAATCACTCTCACGTACCTTCTCTGGATCTGTTCCACATTGGTGGAATGATCTACTGCTGCTACAAGATCAGCAGATTCTGTAGCCATCTTTAAAAAAACGCCTGAAAACACTTCCGCCAACACCTGACTGACAAACACTGAATTCTACTTCCTTTCTGTCTCTTTTCTCTGAAAAAATGTATAAATAAAAAAATCTTATCCATAGCTTTGTATACTGTGTGGGGTTTTAACTAACTAGTTTTTAATGAAGTTAAAGTCCTCCAAGTCTGAGACCATGGTTCTCAGTCGGAAAAGGGTGGCTTGTACCCTTCAGGTTGGTGGAGAGATCCTGCCTCAAGTGGAGGAGTTCAAGTATCTTGGGGTCTTGTTCACGAGTGAGGGAAGGAGGGAACGTGAGATTGACAGACGGATCGGTGCAGCTTCTGCAGTGATGCGGTCGATGTACCGGTCTGTCGTGGTGAAGAAGGAGCTGAGCTGTAAGGCAAAGCTCTCGATTTACCGGTCAATCTACGTTCCTACTCTCACCTATGGTCATGAGCTTTGGGTCATGACCGAAAGAACAAGATCCCGGAAACAAGCGGCCGAAATGGGCTTTCTCCGCAGGGTGGCGGGGCGCTCCCTTAGAGATAAGGTGAGGAGCTCGGTCACTCGGGAGGAGCTCAAAGTAGAACCGCTGCTCCTCCACATCGAGAGGAGCCAGCTGAGGTGGCTCGGGCATCTGTTTCGGATGCCTCCCGGACGCCTCCCTAGGGAGGTGTTTCGGGCATGTCCCACCGGGAGGAGACCCAGGGGAAGACCTAGGACACGCTGGAGGGACTATGTCTCTCGGCTGGCCTGGGAACGCCTCGGTATCCCCCCGGAAGAGCTAGAGGAAGTGTCTGGGGAGAGGGAAGTCTGGGCGTCTCTGCTTAGACTGCTGCCCCCGCGACCCGGCCCCGGATAAGCGGTAGAAGATGGATGGATGGATGGATGGTTTTTAATGAAGTTGTGTTGTGTTGTTAAAATTGTTTAATTGTTTTCCTCATTTGTGAGTTGCATAAAAGTTGTATAAAAGTGTCTGCTAAATGACTAAATGTAAATGTAAACTTGTACTCTTTCTCTGCCTCAGTCATAAACTATATATTTTTATTTAGCCATGTGCTGTCCTGGCTGTAGCATAATGATTTTTTTTTGTAAACCAATTATTTCTTATTTATTTTATATTCATTCATTCATTCATTCATTTTCTACCGCTTAGTCTCGTTAGGTTTTGATTGTGACTGGAACCTATCCCAGCAGCTTTGGGCCTGAGGCGGGGTTCACCCTGGACAATGGCCAGTTAGTCGCAGGGCTAACATTTAGAGACAGTGACACACAATCATTCACTCTCACATTCATTCACTAGGGACACTTTAGAGTTGCCAATTGACCTATACATGCATGTCTTTGGACGGTGGGAGGAAGCCGGAGTACCCGGAGAGAACTCACGGTAACACGTGGAGGACATGCAGACTCCTCACAGAAAGAATGGCCGAGTCGGCCGGGAATATTTGAGTTGGCGTTATATATTTTAAATAAATTAAAACAATAATTGTATTTAATAATTTGCAATTAAATAAAAGGGATTTATTTTCTATTTTTATACCATAGTATGCGCACAATAATAATAATATTAATAATAATAATAATATTAATAATAATGTGTGTGGCAATAACTTCATGTCCTAATTACATTTAATGAACTGCTGTTGACTTGTGCTTTGAGTAAGATCAGCTGTTGTACCCGCCATGAAATGCCTCGCTTGTTAACCCAAACCCCTGGTAGCTCTGGCAGAGTCGCAGACGGACACAAGGCAGCTGTGTCTGGCACAAGATAGCAAATATACCACTGTCTCCGGCCCTATAATTCTTACCGTTGACCCAAAAAAGGTTAAGAAACAGGAGTTAGGAAAAAGGAATTAGAAGCTATCTTTTTAACATACAGATTCGGCCTCAGTCTTCAAACAGCGAGGACACACAGAGTACACAAACACAAACCGACACATAGATGTATGGAGGGTCTTGCTGCAGGTGAAAGTGAGGTTGTCTCCTCTGGGAAAGTCTTGTCAGGAGCTATATGATGAAGCACAGGTAGTGTGTCCCGGCAATTGACCTTTGACCCTGACCTCCATAACAGGAAGACAGACGGGCTAAAGGAACAAACAACGGAGGGCAATGAGAGGTGATGTATGTGAGGGAAGAGAAGCATACTAGACAAGAAAACGCTTGACACAGAGTAACTTTAATTTATAGATGTATAAAAATCGTGTTTTTATGAAGCCTTAACCAATACTTTTTTTTTTACTTTGTAGGGCAAGGTCGCAGGAGCAGCAGTCTAAGCAGAGATGCCCCAGACTTCCCTATCCATACAGTACTTGTGCTCTTCAGTTGAGAAATACAGAGGTGTTGGTGCAAATTTATATAGCTTATTCAAAACATGAAGCAAACTGATTTACAGAAGGGAGGTGAAGTCAAATGCAAGGGATGGTCCATGTTATTCAGTATATCATCCATCCTATTGTAAGTCTCCACTCCATTGCTCCAATACTTACGAGTCTCCAAACGAATACCTGATACAATGAAGAGGACATGTGGATGCAGAATCCTATAACTTATTTCTGATATAAATATCCGAGATCTACTTGTTTTGGTCATGACCCACAGTTCATATAGGCCATCCATGAGATCATCATCTTTATACCGCTCTATGACCAGGTGATTACTGAGCTGTTTTTGGTTGGTTGAGAAATTATGCAAATAATTTGAAAAGAGATTAAGTATAGGACTAAACAGGAGAGAGCTAAAGGAATATTTTCCCAAATACATTACTCTCCTCTAAGTGTCTGTATGCTTTGACTGGATGACTCAAATGAAGTATGGAAGTCAAATTCATTTAGCAAATGACACACATGATTAACAATGAAGATAAATGCCTAGCTTGTTTTGAAATGATGAATGATTCTACTTTTGTTGCACATTTGGTATTCCATTATGGTCTAACTCCGACTCTGTTTGAACATACATGCAGATGCAGCTCATACGTCCCCTTTTAAAATTCATAGAAAGGACCGGGTTGGGAAGCTAATTTCATTTCCAATTTGTATTTTGTTGACAGTGAGCCAGTAAACATCATAGCTGCCGTTTATTTCCATTAGCCCCGTGGCTAGTAACGTTCATTTTCTACTGTTATTCCTCTGAGAGTGGAAAACAGGAAAAAAAAAAAAAAAACTTCAGAGATGAGAAAGTTGGAGAAGTCAGAGCACACCACAACAAAGAAATAAAACCAACATCTGTTACACAGGCCCAACAAGAATAACTGCTGACATTGTTTTTATATTGTAGCTGTAGGCTTTACCAATCCATCTGTTGCTGTATCAAACCAGTGAAGTGATACTACAAAAGGACGCCGGTGGGAGTGAGGAGGATCTGCAAACTTACCTTTCTACTTCTTCATGTGCCGCCCACCGCACACACACAGACTCAGTATAGTATCAGAGAGAGAAGTGGTATGAAGACACACACTCCTTCCTCAAGTGTAAGTACAGATAGCTGTGTAAAATCTAACACAAAAGACAGGCCTAGTTCTAGAACAGACCCGCAGTAGGCTTGTGTTAAAACAGGTATCAACCCAAAGGCTATTTTATGTGCATAAGTACATAATGCAACCCAGATCCTT
This sequence comes from Perccottus glenii, assembly GCA_024416835.2. Lineage (NCBI taxonomy): Eukaryota > Metazoa > Chordata > Actinopteri > Gobiiformes > Odontobutidae > Perccottus > Perccottus glenii. The sequence goes on along the minus strand of CM044565.2, from coordinate 7,489,888 downwards.
TCTATGTCTTTATATTCTATCCACAAGTCCCACATTTATTTTCAGTTTGATTAGGGCAGCCACGCTTCTTAATTGTGAGGTAATGTATTTGCATATTCACCAGTGCAAGTTATTTGTTTAAGAGGGTCTTTGAAATACAGCAAAATTGTTACTTTTAGGAAGATGTCAATGCAGGCGGCTTCCAAAACAGATGCCCAAGCCACCGCAGGCTCCTCTCAATGTGGAGGAGCAGCGGCTTGACTCCAAACTCCTCCAGTGTGAAATATGGAGAAAGCTTATTTCAGCGGCTTGTATCTGAGATCCTGTCCTTTCCAGAGAGCCACTGAAGAAGGGTTCCAATCCCAGGACGGACAGGATGTGCAAAAGATGTGTTCTGGACAGCCATTGACAAATAGGCCATCATGTGTATAAGTATAAATGAACGAAAGAGAATACAGTCGAGGATAATATCAGCAGGAACAGGTCATCCATCTGAGTGAGAAGAACTGGGGTCATTACAGGAGCACAGATGGTACAAAGCTAAGGTCCAGTCATCAGATGGGACGTCTAACAGCGGGCTGGACATCTGCAACAGTATCTACTCCCCAGAGGAGAGTGGGACAGAGGGACAGCTCGTGAACAGCAGTGAACTACACAGAGATGTGAACTAATATATGTAAACACATTGTAACAGGAGAGAGAACAGGTAATGTTTATGCTACGCCTCAGGCTTTAATGTTTTGTTGTTTTTGTATCTCATATAAAAACTTGAATGGGCTCCTTGGAAGTGAGGTCTCAAGTTGGGGACACTTCCTTGAAGCTTTGAAGATAATACAATACAAAAGTGTCTATTCCAGTGCTGGAGCTGTCTGCTTACTCTGCGACAAGATAAATTAAAATAGAGAAAAGATTGATCGTTCTAACACTAAACTCCGAGCTAAATCTTACGTTTTAAGCTAAGCTCTAAACTTTGGTTTGATGTAATGTAGCCTATTAGTATTTTGCAGCGCAGGAAATTGTTGCTATGTTTGTTTTTGTTTGGTTTGCACCGTGATGGTATAACATTTTGGATATTGAAGCTTTAACTTTAGCCCTGTGATTGATTCATTATACGTTTTAATGAATGCCGCATACAGAAGACAGTTGTCCAGTTAAACCTTCTAATCAAGCTTTGAGAGTAGCCTGACTAAACATTGTGTAAACCTTGTAAGTGTTAAAATACACAGGTTCAGGTAGGGGTAATAGAAAAGAAACAAATACAGCTACATACTGTATGTGTGCGATAAGCAGCACTTCCACCTCTGATAATAGTAGACATATGTTTGCATTACCCCTGATTGTCGCGAGTGTGAAGCTGCACGTCAGTGTGTTGTGTAAATCAATCCATCGGGGGGTAAAGCGGAGGAGTGCATCTTCTTCTCCGGCGTGCTCGTCGTTCCCTGGCCTCATTAGAACCCATTCAGTCAATCAAGCATGAATCCCTAACACAATAACATGCAGAGTGCTTTGTCTGGGTGTAATTGGCCTTGCCAGAGCAGTTTCTCTCAAACGGCCAGCTCCGCTCGGCTCTCAGTCAGTCTGCAGCCAGGAGCGCGGTCCAAGAGATGCATCTGGCTGGAGCAGGCTGGAGAGGAAGGAAAGGGGGTGGGGGGTGATGTTCGGAGCAATAAAAAAACAGTGAGACATGTGGATGACTATAATCATGTACATTCAGGATCATAAATATTGGGACATCGACACAATTCTAATATTTTTGTCTCTATACACCACCACAATGGATTTGAAATTAAACGAACAAGGTGAGTTCTTTTATCTGCTCCTTGTAAATGGAATAATGGGGGAATAACACACACCTGGCCATGGAACAGCTGAGCAGCCAATTGTCACATTACTTTTGGTCCCTTAAAAAGTGGGAGGCACATAAACAAACTGTTGTGATTCCTACACTGTTCACCTGATTTTGGATTTAAATACCCTCAAATTAAAGCTAAAAGTCTGCAGTTGAAGCACATCTTGTTTGTTTCATTTCAAATCCATTGTGGTGGCGTGTAGAGCCAAAAAGATTTATGGACCTGACTGTATCTTGTATGCACACATTATTATGCTTGTGCAGCTTTGGGGAAAAAAATCCAGTTAGAATCTTGTCACAACATAATCGTCACCTGTTGACGTCACATAGACATGACATGCAATTAGATAACATTGTGTATTTTTCTTGTCATAAAAATAATGCATGTGGGAAGTTTAATTCATCTGTGCACTTCAATTATTTGATTTTCTGCATTTTTATCTGAAAAACAAAAACTGAAAACAAACCATGCCCCAATAATTAATCAGCTGGCATCTGCTAATGTCTGTGCCCAAAAAAACAGTGTGACTGGCCACTGATGCCACAGCGCCCCCCTTTACGGAGACACCCACTGGGACCATGAGCACCTGGTTTACCTGCTTTTAAGAACAGCGCAAGACCAGGACAGTGTGGACAGTGGGTGGGTCGACTCAGAGTGGGGCAGGACCAAAGTGTCAAATCTGTTTTTTGTATTTTCTTGTTTCTGATTGCTAACAAAGAAACAAATCATTTTCCAATTTTGGTTTTCATTCTGTTTTTGTTGAAAGTCTAGTTACACTGGCTTGTCATTTCACTTGTGTCTTTCCTTGACATTAATGTTTTGGAAAACAACAAACCAGTCTGGGATGAAGCTCATTACCTTGCGTCGCAGTTGGATTCCCGAGAGATTTGTGGGTTCACAAGCATTCATTTTGTCCTACTCCAGACAAAGCATTTGCTTGCAACCCACTGCTGGTTCGGAACAATGATGTACATTTTTTACAGTTCTGGGCATGTTTTAGATTTGAGGTCCATAACAACTGTTTTACCGTTACTAATATAAACAATATGACTTTGCTTAGACAAAAGATGATTTATCTAAAGTACGTGCAGGTTCTCTTTAACAGTGAGGTAACAAAGATAATGTTGTGATTCCTCTGTCTAGTAATACAACCACAAAACTCCTGTTCACATGTCAGACAGTTGTGTAGTGTGAACTGTAAAGCAATGTAATCTTAACAAGGAATCAACAATTAACATTCATACTAAATTATAAGGAATCTTACACCTGAGAAAGCCTTAATTAATGCAAAAATATGTCCAGATGCCTTTTTCTAAATCTAAATAGATAAATATTTCTGCCTGCATACTTGCATCCTGACATCTATCTTGGGTGCATTTCACTAACATAAATCGGTAAGCTCTCGTTCTTGTCTTTCTGTGTGACTACCGTATGTACATATTGTGCGCGGTCAAGCAGAACTCCTGTCAGTCACAATCACGCAGTTCCCCATTACCATGACAAACCGGTTGACATTCTATTTCCAACTAACCAACGTGCACACAAACACACAGATGGGCGCCACATGGGCACACACACACACAAACAGAGGCATGATGGGAGATGGATAACACGTCGTTGCCTCCCGTTCCTTTTCCCCAGAGGAGTCACTGTTGTTTGCTCACTATGATGGGCTGCCACGGCTGAGTGACACTTTCCCGGCACGAGCCAGCAGCCAATCTACTCAAACAGTCGGCTGACAGTGTTGATAAAGCGCACACTGAGCACAGGGGTAATAGGAACAGGAGAGCGGGATGTGGTCTGATTAAATGTGTGTGTGATACAAAGTGGTTAAATGCATTTCAAGGGCGGACATGTGACAATCACAGTCAAAGAATTTCAAATGACTTTGAAGCTGCTGCACATTGGCTGTGATGCCTTCAGTGCAAAGATGGTAGTTTTTGACATTTGGGGGGTGGCAGTTACATTAATGTTTCCAGGGACTCTATAAAAATAGTGGACCAAGAGATAAGTTGCTAATTGGTAGCAGTGAAGCCTTAGTTTCAGATTAAAACCAGTTCACTTTACTATTGTTTTATTACCTAAAGTCCCATTGAGACATAGAAGACAAGAAAATAAAAACAGACCAACAAATATAATGAATACAAATAAAAATAAATAGATGGCAAAATTCAAATCAACAGTTAAGCAAAAACATTGTAGGTTAAAAAAACAGTGAATCTAAAAAGGTGGGTTTTTTGGCCCTGGTGTTAAAGTGCTCAAATGACTGGACAGCTCTGATATGAAGAGGGATGTGCAGTCACCGCTGGTCACGAGTCACAACCGTCTGTGGACTTCAGGGCCCTGCGTGTGAGGCTGCAGGAGCTTTGAGAGATACAGTGGGGCCAAACCATTTTAACCTTTAAAATCTATCAATAAAATTTTTAAATGGATCTTAAAATGATCTGGCTCCCTTTGGCTCCCAATCCAAAAATGTCATGAAATATCATTAACATGGGGTCACGGAACGAGTTAGACACTGACAAGACATTGGCATTGCTGAAAAGTGAATAGAATCTTGTTTAACATGACTCAGCTCAGCCGTAGAGGACTCTGGGGAATGGCTGTGAACACCAACAAACGGCAAATGTAGACTCTGAAATCTTGGTTTGTTGGAGCAAAGCTAATAAACACTAAAGTTATGTGTGTTATGTTATTAGACCACAGTGTATGTTCTCCATCTGTAGTCCTTGGGCAGGTCTGCACTAAATCTAATAGCACTTTCACAAATTTTATTGTGACCCATGTGCAGAAAAAGACAACACCACAAGGCTATACACACCCAGGGAATCCTTTGTTTTTCCAGATATGGTAATGTTGTCAAATAACATAAATCCAATTTATTTACAAATGTTAAGGCTTGTTTCATTTTGCTAGTATGCTGTAGCATTGCCACTATAGATTGTTATTTATACAGCATAAAGGAGGGCCATTTTAAGATGAATTTGCAAATGCGAGGACTTGAGACTTGCTTGACAAATGCCAATAAAAGACTTGACCTGACTTTGACTTGACATTCATGACTTGAGATTTGACTCGTACTTTAGTTAAAAGAATTGAAATAACTTGTCTTTTGTTAAATAAATATCTGTTTTTGAACGCACTGCAACCTAACCACATGACGCAGCAGCAGAGAGAGCTAACGTAAGAGCAGTTGTGACTGAACATAGACGTTTAGCTACAAGGATTATGTGCAAGACAGCAGTAAGTGAAATGAAGAACAGCAGTATGCAAAGGCCTGCACCACTTCAACACTTCAACACTTCAAATTTCATAATAAAATGAAAGTGGCAAAGTCAGTCCCGCTGTTTTCAGCTGTCGCTAACATCTTGGCTAGTCAAAGATTATAGTTGTGTGATAGACTTAACGTTTTGGACAAGGCACTCAAATATTATTGGAAAAAATATATAAATATTTTATTTCATTATGATGGCTTTAATATTTTAAAAACAGGTGACTGCACACCTAAGTTACTCGTTGTGGCTAATGAGCCTTCGTCAGGGTGAGCAATCTTCTCAGGCTGGCTGTACATGACAAGCAGGCAAGAGAAAATTCAAATAATACAAAGTTAATGTAACTCACCCAGTATTATATGGATTTTTAATGTGTAGCTCCTAATTTGTATATCTCTGTTCATTTATAATTTTGTTAATTGTTAATTTTTATTTTGGTTTATTGCTGCGTACACAAACAAAACCAAACCAAAAAAAAAATCTAACTTGTACAATAGTCAATCCACCTGATAAACAGGTGCAAGGTTTGTGTAATTCAATTAATATTTCCTGTTGTTAAGCTAACTTAAGTATATGTTCATGTTCCATAAAGAATGACATTTTGTGGCATAAAAACCATAATACTTGAATTGTTTAATACTTTTTACTTTACTTTTTACAGTGGTTTCAACACTTTTCATGTTTATATTCATACCTTTTATGTTGGCCTTATTTCAGTTACATTTACATTTTAGGCTATGTAGTTTTACATTTGTTTACTTTTAGATTTGTATTGTATTAAAAACTCATCTGTATGTGGACTTCTTTTGAGTAGAAATACATTGCTCATTTTTTTGTTACAAATAAAACTCCCATAGTCCATAACTACTGTAGTTTTAACTTATTTTAATATATAAATTCACTGTGACTTGCTTGACCAGAGCTACAACATGACTTTATTTCACAAAACTGACTTGGACTTGCTTGAGACTTGCACATGTGTGACTTACTCCCACCTCTGTTAAATAAGGGGATTCTTTAGCTGCACCTCAGAACCAACAAGATAACCATCTGTGGTCAAGTGCTGCCATCTAGTGCCACAGCGGACTCTTAACACCCAGAGATAAAAAGTAGTCCTCTCAAATAAACTTCCACCTGCTACAAATTAATGAATTAAACCTGTTGTAAATAGACCTACTGCTGATTTCCTTTTATTAACAAGAGTCACATTCCCATACGCCTCTTCCTAAACCGTGCCCCCCTTTTCTCCTCCCCACTCCTTGGACCAGCCTCGGATCAATAGCTGTTTGTTCCTGTTACCACCTCCCTGTGTTTTCACTTGCCTCTAGCTGCGTGGCGCGGATTGGACGTCCTATCTGGCACGGGGTTTGACGCTGTGAATAAGAAAAGCAAAATTAAATCGCCTAATTGGTTTCCTTGGGAAGGGTAAAACAGATTTAAATTGATTACCGGTAATGGCCTTTTGTGTAACGGCATTGGCGTGTGCTGTTTGAGGAGGATTAAGCAGAACCAATTAATTTGCCTCACCCCCCGTTCTGTCTCCCTTTTGTCTCCGAGCCTTTTTATCATTTGCTTTTCCACTTTCCAATGTCCTCCTTCCAAAAATAAAAAGGGGATGTTGATGATAACGTCACGGATAACAATCATTCAAACCTAATTGGCTCAATACTGTCAAGCCACAGGACTGATAGAAAAAGCTTCTTTTCTTTTTTCGAGACGTCCTGACAATAGATAATTTAAAAATCTCTTTCAGTTACTTGTGTTTGCTTCAACATGACAGTTCTGCTGAAAAATGCAGACGTCAAGGTCACATTTTGCCTGATTAAAATCCTGCTACATTCGCTCTACCTCAACACCAAATATTATCACAGCCAGGCCTAATGTGACATTTCGAATTGGAAAATTACAAGCACTTAATATGATTTCATTAATTACAGTGAAGCAACTATTGTGAGGGATAAAACAGATGTCACACAGCTCATGGGGAAAAATCTTTTTTGAGGGTTTTTTTTCTTCAGATATTAAACTATCAAAACCAATAACTAGAGGCCACATCAGGTGTTACTATGAAAAAAACACTGTAGGCTTTGAAAGTAAGGTAGTACCAGTTACAAGCAGAGGCGGTTCTAGTGAAACCCTTGGGTAGAAGGGTTCTGATTTGAAGTGGAGGACTTTTTTCCCCCAACTTTACCTGAAGTGGAGGAGGGTGGTGTTGGACACTGGGCCAGAGCCTTATCTATTCGAGCCGCTGGTTTGAAAGACAAGTGTAAACTCCAGTTAATTAATTGAAGTACTATACCTACATACCAAATACATAAATAAATTATCCCAACAAAGTAGTGATAAAAGTTCTCATGTTGTAGGCAATACACAGGTGTGACCAGATCAGAGGTGTAAAGAGTACCTGAAAGCCATACTTGAGTAAAAGTACAGATACCTTACTGTAAAAATGACTCCACTACAAGTTACAAGTCACCAATTTAAATACGACTTGAGTAAAAGTCTTAAAGTATCCCATTTTAAAAGTACTTAAGTATTTTACTCGTACTAAATGTTGGCTCAGATGCACTAGTCCTCAAAACAAAGAGTTATTGTAGGTCAGTGAAAAATAAGAAAGTTTATTTATGAGGTTTTACTTCCTAATAATACTAATAATAAAAGAAATTGAACACCTTAATATTTCGACACGGCAGAACAAAAACACATATTAAACAAGTCTGTCCAAGTCAAAGTCAAGTTCTCAAAAAAGGCATAAGTAAAACATTTTCAAAAAAGGCATAAGTAAAACATTTTCAAAAAAAAGTACTTTCAGTAAAATGGACAAACAAAAACAAAACAAAAAAAGCCAAATCAGAGCTGGCACTGCATGAAGTGCTAATTTAGCTAATTTATGTGAAACACCTGGCGTTCGGCAGACTGCTAATTCACGTTCACAAGGGGGTAACGCATATAGGCAATTAGCATCCAGTACCTTCAATAGCCTGCAGATGGCGATATTGCCTCTTACACCCAAGAAATAAGCCACGGCAGACAAAGTTGACTTGACGTGCGCAAACACAATGTAGCGAGTAACGGTAAGTGTCAGTTCAAATGTAGTGGAGTAAAGAGTACAAGTATTCAATCAAAAATGTAGTTGAGTAGAGAGTAAAAGTTGCTTATATTTTTGATACTCAGTACAATTACAAAGTAGCCAAAAACATACTTAAGTACAGTAACGAAGTACATTTACAGTGCCTAGCGAAAGTATTCGCCCCCTTGAACTTTGCGACCTTTTGCCACATTTCAGGCTTCAAACATAAAGATATTAAACTGTAATTTTTTGTTAAGAATCAACAACAAGTGGGACACAATCATGAAGTGGAACGAAATTTATTGGATATTTCCAACTTTTTTAACAAATAAAAAACTGAAAAATTGGCGTGCAAAATTATTCAGCCACCTTCTGCTGCGATTACAGCTGTAAGTCGCTTAGGGTATGTCTCTAGCAGTTTTGCCCATTCCTCCTTTCAAAACAGCTCGAGCTCAGTGAGGTTGGATGGAGAGCATTTGTGAACAGCAGTTTTCAGTTCTTTCCACAGATTCTCGATTGGATTCTGGTCTGGACTTGGACTTGGCCATTCTAACACCTGGATATGTTTATTTGTGAACCATTCCATTGTAGATTTTTCTTTATGTTTTGGATCATTGTCTTGTTGGAAGACAAATCTCCGTCCCAGTCTCAGGTCTTTTGCAGACTCCATCAGGTTTTCTTCCAGAATGGTCCTGTATTTGGCTCCATCCATCTTCCCATCAATTTTAACCATCTTCCTTGTCCTTGCTGAAGAAAAGCAGGCCCAAACCATGATGCTGCCACCACCATGTTTGACAGTGGGGATGGTGTGTTCAGGGTGATGAGCTGTGTTGCTTCTACGCCAAACATAACATTTTGCATTGTTCCCAGGTGGCTTGTGGCAAACCTTAAACAACACTTTTTATGGATATCTTTAAGAAATGGCTTTCTTCTTGCCACTCTTCCATAAAGGCCAGATTTGTGCAGTATACGACTGATTGTTGTCCTATGGACAGAGTCTCCCACCTCAGCTGTAGATCTCTGCAGTTCATCCAGAGTGATCATGGGCCTCTTGGCTGCATCTCTGATCAGTCTTCTTCTTGTATGAGCTGAAAGTTTAGAGGGACGGCCATGTCTTGGTAGATTTGCAGTGGTCTGATAGCCTGGTTCTACCAGACTCTCGTACATTTCATTTGTACAGAGAGTCTGGCCTCGCTCCATTGACAAGCGTTTACTTCCTTGTATGCGGGAACTCTGTTGAAGTTTAAAACTATTGGATCTGCCCAGAGTCACTCAGGATCTGCCATAGCCAATCGCTAACGTGTGGTCGTGACGTATGTCATGCGCCGAAACCGACCGGAAACAACAAGTCCGACTGATCAGAGGATTATGTTTAGAATAAGATGTCTGTCAACGAGAGCTGCCGGTTTTGTTCATTGAATTTAAGAATTCAAGGAACAATTGTAAATTCTAAATGTATATTTTACACTAAGGACAGTAATGTATTCAGTCAACTGTCGAAGCTGGGTCTTATCATTAAGAATACGCCGCTGCGGTCGCTTCGGTCTGCCGCAAATGCTGTGCATTGATCACCAGGCTACTGCGTGGGTTATGATGGTCCAGCTTTGAAGCTGCCATAGAATGACTACTTTGAATGTTGGTGTACGTGTTTAAATAGTTTGTGTTATGTACAGACAAGGAGTAAATATTTAAATAACTTCTATACACTAAGTGTCCCTGTATATAATTACCTTATTTTATATTTTAAATAATTTGCAATGTCAAATCTTTCTCTATCTGCAGATGTGTAATAAACAAATTGTTCATATTATGTCTTATTGTTTCTTAATTATGGTCTTCAAATTATGTGTTTTCACATTTTTATTTATGACATCAAATTTTAACTACTTACAACATGTAAAACTGTCACACCGACCATTCTCCTGCACACGTACACAAAGGGGCTCAAAGTGTTCTATTCTTCATAAGAATCACTAAATTTACTGTTCGAATCTGAGCTACTGACATGACTCCTGAGAGCATCTTCAACAACAGCATCATCATCATCATCGTCAAAGTATTTACTGTAATAAAGATCTGGATCAGTTAAATACCCTCCTGAATCATCTTGCAGATCCATATCAATATCACCAAAAACACCATTAATGATAATTAAAATCTCTCTTACATGGTCCAATCTAAACACAGGAAGGTTAGCAATAATGTATGTCAGGTCAAATATGTGTTGACAATGGTCCAAAACTGCATCCACCAGTTGCTGACTGAATCCAGTGCAAGCTGCATGTGAGGTGTACAGTCGATTACTGGAATTGATTAAACTACCACTGTAGTCCTTGAGCAATTCTGCAATGAAAGATTTACATTACCACATGTGAAACATTAGAAATTCAAACCCATCCCCAAAGCTGTTGTTGCAACAACTACCCGGCACTTCCCTTCCCCTTCAGTGAAGCCAACACTCTCTCCTTGTTTTGGGGTAGGGTTTTGCTGTGGAACATGCCAATAAGGAGGTTGTCACTTCTACAGGATGGATCACAGTCTTCCCAGGCATGTCCTTGCAGTTCTGCCTTTAAGTATGAGAATATTGTCCCCACTGATTTAAGTGTTTGACAGTAAATTAATACAGGTTGCATGGTTGAGCCCTTGTTTTTACATGTTGAACTATCCAGTCTAGGCAGTTCATGTTATGGCTGGGCACCTTGCACAATCCAAGACAGATGTTTGTCTTGTTGGGACTAGGGATGATTTGTACGGCATTGTCCATATGGAGTAATCTGATGACTCTGCTTCTTGACTTGATGTCAGCTGAGGCAGTCAGAGCCAAAACAGGTGTACCTGGGAGAATAAAAAAATACAAGCTAAAACACACTTGCTCAATTTTATAATACCAAACAATTTGTCAAGTGTTTGTGTTATAGGCTATGGCAGGAAGGACTTAATGAACATCACTAAGAACAGTAATGCACTAAATCCATGTAATCACAATTCTGTTTCATTACAGGAAAGTAACTAATCCTTGCAATCAGAGATTATACATAAACTGAATATTGAAGTTATAATAGCCTACACATGAAATAATCCACAAAACTTAGCTAGAAGCAACACACAGGTCCGTGCATTTAACTTACCCTCCTTGATGATAGATCTCAGCTCTTTTCTTTGGAAAAACTTTCTCTGAATGCCAGCTCGCCTTTGGAAGCCTCACCCTGAGGTAAACGAAAGATAGAGTACAATATTTCTGCGAATCTTGTATCATATTCTCGAATTACAACATTGTCTAAGCTATCGATTCATGCCAAAACAGCCCTTATGTTGTTTAAACGTATTAAATGTTAACTTACCATTTGTATGTAACGTGGACCTCATCCACAACGATGCCAACGAGGTTGTCCTGGTATATTGTCGAGGCTAGCATTTGACGCCATTTGTTGTTTAGCAGCCAGGACTCGGGCTTCCGAACACCAGGCTAAAGCGTCCGTCCAAAATGTCACGGTCATCGTGCACGCCCGAGCTGCCCAGCACGAACTCCTAACTTTTCTGCCTCCTTCACTTGGTCCTCCATTAGTGCAACAAGAGGAGACGACAACAACTATCGCCTTTGCATCCCTATCGTTCGCCTTAGCTAACTCATTCACCACTAGCGGAGTGAGCTGGAAAATCAAACTTTTCCCGAACCCCGTGGGGAGGAGGGCCACAACATCATGTCCACCAACAAAACTTAGCAAACATTGTTCTTGCTCCGGCTTTAACTTCTGGATATTCGGCAGTTTTTCAACAACGGACAGAATAGCTTTTCTCACGTCTTTCTCCGCTGCCATTACTCCAACGCAAACTGACGCACTACATCAACGTCATCGTTCTCAGCCACTCCCTCTGTTCGCTGATTGGTCCTACAAAAATTTGATTTCTGGAAACCTAAGAATACACAGCAATCCCAGACTAAGTACTAAAGCGAAATGAAATTGAGCGGAAGTACGTAGGAGGGCGGAGCCAGGCTAGTGGTCTGATACTCCTTCCATTTCAATATTATCGCTTGCACAGTGCTCCTTGGGATGTTTAAAGCTTGGGAAATCTTTTTGTATCCAAATCCGTCTTTAAACTTCTCCACAACAGTAGCTCGGACCTGCCTGGTGTGTTCCTTGTTCTTCATGATGCTCTCTGCGCTTTAAACGGACCTCTGAGACTATCACAGTGCAGGTGCATTTATACAAAGACTTGATTACACACAGGTGGATTCCATTTATCATCATTAGTCATTTAGGTCAACATTGGATCATTCAGAGATCCTCACTGAACTTCTGGAGAGAGTTTGCTGCACTGAAAGTAAAGGGGCTGAATAATTTTGGACACCCAATTTTTCAGTTTTTTATTTGTTAAAAAAGTTTGAAATATCCAATAAATTTTGTTCCACTTCATGATTGTGTCCCACTTGTTGATTGTTTACAAAAAATTACAGTTTCATATCTTTAGGTTTGAAGCCTGAAATGTGGCAAAAGGTCGCAAAGTTCAAGAGGCCGAATACTTTCGCAAGGCACTGTACTCAAGTACTTTACACCTCTGGTCACCAGATAGGTGGAGTGGACTGCACAGCCCATCCAAGCTTTGAGCCAGGAGCACTAAACTCCTACACTGTGTGCACAATTATTAGGCAAGTTGTATTTTTGAGGATTAATTTTGTTATTGTACAACTATAGTGCTCTTGGTCAATCCAAAATGTAAATGAAAAACAAAGCTTTTCCCATCTCCTTTGTTTATTTTTACCTGTTAAAGTGAGAATAATAAACAAACTCAAAATTTACAAATAAACATTTCTAAAATTTCCCCAAAAATGTGTATGTGTTACAAGCTGTATATGGCACTTATCTTCAGTTATTTGGTGATATTGAAGAGACACTTGTTAACAGGTTAGTTCCAGAAATGTCAGTGTAAAGGCATTTTCAAGTAAAAAAACATTTTGTTAAATGTTGTAGAGGTAGACAGATATGTCCAAGCTAGAGTGGGCATAACATCCATTAAGTAGCTCTTTGTGTTTGAGGAAAGCTGTCTATTGCACTTATTGGTAGTTACAGTGTTGAAATGCAAGTATTAAACAGGCTGATTCCATAAAGAAGAGAATTTGCTAGGTGAGCAGCCTGTACAAGTAATAGTAACTTCATGCACTATTCCACTAGTACATAGACTGCATTGAACAGCGTAATGGTTTCTAATACATTTTGTCATCAAGCACTTCAAAGCAAAGTCTCAGAAACTATAATGCTAATTGGTGCTGTTGAAGCAATGTTACTTTCTACAAGCTACTTTCAGAACAATAGTAAAACAAGGCAAACAGCTGAACGTCACCTCACAAAGATCTCTGTATGTGTCGCTGACTGCACACAGCTCCTGCTGCTGTGGTCTTCACAGAGGGAAGTGAGAGGTGCATGGTAAGGACATGCATTGTGCTCAATACCAGCAGTAAAATCTGAGGACCAACTGTGCACCGTTTGGATAGTGCGTCAGGTTGACCAGATGCTTGGTACCTGGTACTTATGAAAACCTGAATGAAAAGTGATGTTTTCATTTTTTTACTGTCTTTTACTTATAGAGGTCTCATTCGCTCCAAGTAAAAAACAATGTTCTCGAGGGTCTGCTGCTCACACTGAGCCCATTGTTGCTTATATACAAGCACCCATCTGCTGCTGCTCCATGTGGCTCACAGTGAAGGTAGACTGCATGATGTTAACAATTATGTCTCAAAATAATAAGCCATAATTGAAATGTGAAGTTCTGTAATTGCTTTTGACCTAAAGTCAAACTTCAGAGTCACACCGATAAACTATGATTTTGCAAAGAAAAAAAAAAAAAAGAAAAATACTTCTATTTAATTTCTCTTTCCTGGCGGTGTAAAAATGGCAGACATTTTGTTCAGCAAGCGATTATGAGACACTGATCGAGTGTATCCCGACAGGAGATGTGACAGAAAGAGAGGACAACATCTGTAAAATATATTGACATTGAAATAGATCGACATATACCACACAGTACTGTATTTCCCCGGGATCTGTATCGGTCTTCTACCACATCAGACGAGAGACTCACCGCATTAGGGTACAGTTTCAGACCTCATCTACTTTAGCCACACTGATCTTCCTGTATACCTTTCCACCTGCATAAGGAAGGAATATACAATAACCTTTTACAAACCACAGAAAGTTAAACAATTATATCCGGAATAGTCAGGCAAGAAAGTACTTTCAAAGACTAGAAAAAGTGGCTGTACTTCTCCAAAATTATTTTCCACTGCTTTTATCTTTGGTCCAAGGCTGTTGAGCTTGAGTTTTCCAGGCAGGCTTTCCACAGTGTTTTACCAAACAGTTGTTTTTAGTGAATAATTTATATTGTCTGGACCAGACTAAATGTGGTCTGAAAATGGTGTGGTATAATGCTTTTTGTGGAAATGCAGTAAAAATGCAAATAACCCTCTTGTCCACACCTGAACATAATTTCTTGTTAACAAAGCAGAGATTTAATTTTTAAACCACCGGTGAGGCGTGTAGTTACAACAACCTTTTCCGATTAAAGCTGCATTGGCAGCCGGTGATTTTGAAATGAAGGGGCTATAATAAAAAATACATTATTAATATTAGCCACAAGATGGGCACAAGGTGCAAGACACAAGGCGGTTCTGATCAGATAGCGAGTATAAGTAGGTACAAAAATATTACAAAACATACCAGCTGTAAGGAGACCAACAGCATGACCAACTATAACGAACACGACGGAATCATGGAAGCATGCAAGTGAGTAAAGCTTATACCTCCTGGGGTAATGAAGAGAGTGGAAACAGGTGTGTCTTGTCTGCAGTCCTGAGAGAAAACCAGCACGCCCCTGCTACACACTGCTGGAAAAAAGAAAAGAAGAAAACAAAGAAAAGGCAGGGGAGAACACAAAAGAATTGTCAAAGGATCTGCGGGAAAAGATAATTGAACTGTATAAAACAGGAAAGGAATATAAAAAGATACTCACTCAACAGCCCGGAAGCTGCGCATTGGAACGTACATGACAAAGATCCAAAGCACAAGACCAAGTCATTGGCTACAGCAGCATAAAGTGAAGGTTCTGGACTGACCATCTCAGTCTTCTGACCTCAATATCATTGAGCCTCTCTGAGGAGATCTCAATCGTGTAGGTAATGCAAGACATATTTTCTTTATTTAGTTTGGACAATGCACATTAATGAACAATTATATACATTAGTACAGACTGTAAATGAGCAAGATTATAGCATAGTTGCTAATTTACATTGTCAGAAGTTTAAAATGAGAGATTAAAAAAACATGTTGTCTCCTCTGACCTAGTCAAACTAAAGCTGGAGCAAGAGACCTACTGCATCTCTCCTGACGTTCTTCTGAGAGATGTGTTCTCTCAGCTCCTTGCTGTGTTTCTTCAGACGTGTCCTTTCTTTTGCAGCTCTGGACACCCAAAGCTGCAGGGTTTGTCCACCTGAAGAGTCGTGGACGGTCCGGCTCTTATCCCAGGAGAAATCCCCTTGGGCCCTAGGATAGGACAGGACCCGGAGCTGGTGTTCCTCCTGTGAGCCCTCTGAATGCATCGCCCAGATGATGTGCTCTTTGCTCTATAAATGATGGGACAGGAGCGACATCCTACAAACATAAACATAAATTATTACACCTTGGCTGTGGTCTTCAATGAACTCTCTCGACTCCTCTTCCATTGACTCTGATTTGTCCGTGAGCACAATTCAAACATCCTTTAGTAATAATTACTTATCTACCAATAAAAAAAAAAGTGAAAGGCAAAACCAAAATGTCTACCAGAGAAAAAAAGTACAAACTAACAAGTACTAAAGTACCTAAATAAACTACTGTGAACTATCCTAATGAAACCTTAACACACTGGATAATTAATGACTAATTACTGGCCATTGACTTATTTCTATCTAAGCAGTCATTATCTGCCTAAACCTAACTAAGTGCTAACTAACCTATTGCTCTGGAGTCAAGTGACCAACAGATCTCACAATTAATAATTGATCTAATAAATGCACTGTTTATATTTAAAATTTAGCTCATAAGAATATAAAACAATATATACATTTTAATAAAATATGTATTGTTTTAATTTCTAATTTTGATAAAAAATAGTATTCATATAATAAATGTATAGTTACTACAATGTGTTGAGTTACATGTTTGGAGTTGGTTCATCTATTTCAGAGGGATTTTATTTATTATTTATTCACCTGGCCATAGTCCTGTAGAGTCGATCTTTCGGGCAACTTTACTTATTATAGCATGTTACATTTTCTGAGTTACTTTCCTGAGACAAAACAAAACAGCATACAATATAATGAATATTTTCAAAAGAAATATGATTGATTTTTTTCTGTAAAATGCAGACGCTTTGCTTGGACTACTTCCACCATACGCCTCCATTAAAGACAGATAGACATTCTTTACGTTTTCAGGACTTTTGTTAGCTGTTAATTCCTGGTGTTCAAACTAAAAGTGGAAAAAGGGTTTTTCAATATTCTGCCCCCTCGAGCTGGAATAGTTTACAAATGTTTTAAAACTCAACTCAAACGCGTTGTATTTATTGTTTTGAAACTGAAATCTGTGCTGCTGTCTTGGCCAGGACTCCCTTGAAAAATATATTTGTAATCTCAATAGTACCTTTCGGATTTAATAAAGTTTAAAGAAAAAAAGACAATGCAACAAATTCATTTTCTTAGGTATAGATTAATGCTAAAGCTTCACACTGCCACTAGATGTCACCAACGAAGCTCAATATGTCTGCTATGGGAATATACAGTACATGGGTGCAACTACCTTTTTTAGTTCAATGAGTAGCTCTATATATTTGTTTAAGTAATTTTTCTTACTTTTTGCTTCAATGTCCAGCTTTAAACTGAACAGGAGGAAGTGTGAAGCCATTATCTTAAGACAGATTCACACAAACACAACAGGATCAAATGGAAACCCCTGCACACACGTCTGCTCTGATCCAAATAGCCTTTATTACGTCACCGACTTGACCAGGCAGTGCACAGCTGCTCCAGTCATCCTCGATGTTAATCTAAAGCCAAACCCACAGAGCACCAGAGCACCATATCCAAATCTTTAAAACAAATACATAAAATATGACCTGTTCACTACCGAGAATCAATATTACATGTTTGTCTGGAGGAAAGCTGCTGATGCATTTGTTGTGCTGACTTTTCCAATTTCTACATCTGAGATTACCATCGCTTTCGAGTAGGCTGCTCATTTTGAAAAACAGAATTTCATTCGGTGGCTGCTGTTGCTGCGTGCCCCGAGGCTCTCTGAGAAAAGGGGGGGAAGTGTATTAATGAAATGAGAGACAGACAGTGTTATTTAAATCACCTCAACAGCATAACCTGGGGCCTAACACACGCTCTCCACACTTGTTTTTATACCGCAGCCGAGAAAAACCTAATGGAATCATATCCGCGCCAACTCCGGCCGACGACGAAGTGCAACAACTGAGCCTCAATGAATGACTTCTGGTGAACTGTTGATTTGAATTACACTGGTCCAAATCCAATCAATTGTGTTGTACTATATATGGTACAACACAATTGATTGGATTGTACTATAAACAATCAGCAACCCCAATCAATTTTTGATGGGGTTGCTAATGTTTGGGAGATGGGACCAGTTGATGGGCAGTTCCTTCCTGGCATTCTTTAGTCTAAGTGTAGGTCTGGCTTGGGCGCACACTAGACAATTCGATTGGTACGATTGGACGGCTATATCAAATGCTTGTTGTAGCCAGGTATTAGTTTGTGTATAACCTGTCTCTATAGCAAATAACTGAATTAGCTTTAATTTTGAACTATCCACTGCGATCACTCAGGTCAAATCGTTTGGAGGTGCACTAAACAAATTTATCTTTATGAGTCCAAGTGGGTCAGTTCCCGGTATATTCACGCCAATAAGAAAATAAAAGCAATTCTCTAAAATATTCCAGCACCTCCCAATTGCATCTGGTCTTTTGGGGTATGGATTCGGAGGTAATTTTCCAACTGTCAATATCAGTGGGTTGACTCCGGATGGATTTGTTGAGGTTAATTGTCCCATAATAAGTGCAAAATGGGTACGGACCACTAGTTGTCCAATGGGTACGCGTTTGGGTACCGGGGGGCTCCACTTTATTCCTGAATAAACCCATAAATGGTTCCAAGAGGGACACCATTGTTGGTACCCTGGATAACCTAACCCACATAAGTATAGGTCATACCCTCTCCAACTCAGATCTTTCCCATTACAAGTTATTACATCACACAGATCAAATTGAAAGGGCGTTTCTGTTTTCAGTGTAATTTAGTTCAATTACTCCGTACTTGACTAAGCATGGGTCTAATTATGTTAATCTCTTTTGCCTTATCTGGATATTGTAACTATAGTTAGTCTTTATTTCTAAGATATTGCCTGAGTGCATGTCATTATAATCCTGGCTCCAGTTATGTACAGTGGGGTTCGAAAGTTTGGGCACCCCAGGTAAAAATTTCTATTAATGTGCATAAAGACGCCAAGAAAAGATGGATAAATCTCCAAAAGGCATCAAATGACAGATTAGACATCCTTATAATAAGTCAAAAAAAGTTTGCTTTTATTTCCATCATTTACACTTTCAAAATAACAGAAAACAAAAAAATGGTGTCTGCGAAGGTTTGGGCACCCTGCAGAGTTAATACCTTGTACTGCCCCCTTTGGCAAGCTGGGACCTGACAGTGTCATGGATTGTTCTCAATCATCGTCTGGATAGACCAGGTGATGTCAATCTCAAAGGTTTTAAATGCCCAGACTCATCTGACCTTGCCCCAACAATCAGCACCATGGGTTCTTCTAAGCAGTTGTCTAGAAAACTGAAACTGAAAATAGTTGACACTCACAAAGCAGGAGAAGGCTATAAAAAGATAACAAAACGTTTTCAGAGGCCAATATCCTCTGTTCGGAATGTAATTGAGAAATGGCAATCATCAGGAACAGTGGAAGTTAAAGCAAGATCTGGAAGACCAAGAAAAATATCAGACAGAACGGCTCGCAGGATTGTGAGAAAAGTAAGTCAAAACCCACGTTTGACTGCACGATCCCTCCAGAAAGATCTGGCAGACACTGGAGTTGTGGTACACTATTCCACTATAAAGAGATACTTGTACAAATATGGACTTCATGGAAGAGTCATCAGAAGAAAACCTCTTCTACGTCCTCAACACAAAAATTTTGCACTGTTATTTGAAAGCTATCTGTCTACATGTGAGTTAAATAATGACAGAGCAGTGTAAATACAGACCATGTGAAATGATTTGGATGAACCACATTGTTTTCTTTCACTGCAACAAGTCAGAGACAATGGCCAGGCTGGGTTTAATTAACACAAACACTAGCTTTTAAAAGTATATGGTTTAGTGTTTAGTGATAAACCATACACTTGTGCTGACAATTAAATTATATATTTAGAAAACAATGTGTCCATTGTCTGTTATCTATTAAATTTGGTGTTAACACTATAGTATTATCCATTTCCATTAGTTCCGTGTCATTTTCCTCTCCTTCCCTATTTTCCGTCTCCATCAAATAAAGAATAGAAAGTAAAAAAAAAACTAAAAAAAAAAGTGCGCTTAGTTAATCAGTCAAGATCTGGAGATGGTCCCTGGTGCTGCTCAGTGGCTGCTCATAATAGGACGCCCTAGAGCCACTGGATGATGGATAGGTTAAATGCAGAAAATACATTTCCCTACGGGGATTAATACAGTCTTCCTCTTAGCTGTCTAACTGTCTGGTATTGAATTATTTCAGTTTATCATGATATAGTGTTAATTTCCACAGTCAAATTTATTGCTAAATGACAAGTTCTGAAAATACAACTAATGAAGAGAATCAGCGAGAACCAAGGAATAATCTGTTTGCAGTCGAAGTAGGAGATTGAACTCAAAATACCAAACTATAACTTTTAACATGAACATCATTTCCTGCTCTCGGACAAGGCAGACGTCTCCTCCTGCTCCTCCTGCTCCTTCTGCTCCTCCTGCTCCTCCTGCCTCTGGCGTATGCTTTTTTGTCTCGTCATACTAAATTTATCTTATTTCTTTGACTCTACTGCTTGCTGGACTCCTAAGAACTGGAAATGGATCTGATTACCTGGTCTCTGAGCGCAATTGACACAATTTTGTGTTTGACACATAAGAAGGGTGCACCGGGAGAACCCATTTGCCCTGGCGGGACCTTTGCGGCAGGCTACTCACAGGATGCCTGGGAGAACTGGCAAGTTGTGTGTTTAGAAGTTCTGTCCGTTGAGGACGTTGAGGATGTATTTCTTTTTGGATTTATGATAGTGGGGTTCCTGCTCATTGGTGAGGACTGCCTTAAACTATCAAAAATTTGTAACACAGCTGCCTTTAAAGCCACCCAGTCGCTGTCTGCTGAAATTAAACTGTGCTTCTGTGACTGAAGGAATTACAACAGAGAGAGTGGACAACATCTTGAAACAGACCGGTGAGCTGCTACGTGGTATTACGGGTCTGACCATGGATAGGAAACATTAAGGTTACTCCACAAAATGGACGCACGCACATGACGTTGAGAACCAGAACTGATTGATTATGATCCGGAAGAATTAACGAAAATCAAAGTAGATAAATTGTAATTTTCTTCTTTCTTTCTTCTTAACTATAAATGGTAAAAGCTAAAAATGTTAAGTTCATTTAAATATATTTTGGAATACTAAAGTGTTTTGCTGTGGAAGTTGACATTTAGACCTCAGACGCCCATAGGCCACACTGTCTGCCCTGTTTAAATGCCTCAATAAACCCACTGTTGTGAATGAATTAAGGCCATTTAAGGCAGCTGCGTTGACCACACTGTGCAGTATAACCGCTAAAAGAGGTCTTAGGGCTGTCATAAATTAATTACCCTAACGTGCTTAGTGAAGTTGCCGTAATGGCTTACACTGGAGCAGAGAGGGTAAATGGAGGTGAGTGTGCAGCGGCTGAATAGGAGGCAAAACTTAAGCACTCGTCAATTCACACAGTACTTACGCGTCTGGTCGAGAGGCGTGACTGAATTATGGCCTGTTCTTAAAATAGACTCTGTGCTAGTGTTGGCGTTGGCTCAGAGGAGAGAGCAGGAAAAATCAGACGCTCACTGTACAATATAATGTGAAGGTTGTAATACAGAGGAGGAAAATGCGGGATTTGAAATGAGTTGGTAGGTCCCTTGTGATTTTGTATGTTGATAAGGGCCATGCATTGTGCCACGGAAAAAACATGGCATCTGGAAGTCAATGGAACTCATTCATCTCACTTGCTATTTCTACCTATATTGACTGTCTCATGGATCATTATAAACTGTGATTAACTTGGCTGTGTGGTTTTTACATAATGTATACTGTCATTTGTGCTGTCACTGCTATTGAGGTCTCTAATATGTACATCAATTGTTACTTTATTATATACAGTACACTTCACATCAATGTTGGTGCTGATTGAAGTTTTCATTTCAGTTATCGGTTTTATTAAATTAAAAATAAAATAATTGGAGTCTAGTTCAGAGTGGTTAGCACTCCTGCTTCACAGCAAGAAGGTCATGAGTTCAAAACCCGGCCTCAAACATTCTCGGCCGACTCCGGTCTTTCTGTGAGGAGTCTGCATGTCCTCCATGTGTTACTGTGGGTTTTCTCCGGGTACTCCGGCTTCCTCCCATCGTCCAAAGACATGCATGTATAGGTTAATTGGCAAATCTAAAGTGTCCCTAGTGAATGAATGTGAGAATGAATGGTTGTCTGTCACTGTCTGTCTCTAAATGTTAGCCCTGCGACTAACTGGCCACTGTCCAGGGTGTACCCCGCCTCAGGCCCAAAGCTGCTGGGATAGGCTCCAGTCTTAGCTCCTAACGGGACTAAGCAGCAGAAAATGAATGAATGAGTGAGTGAAGGATGGAATGTGAAATTGACAGATGGGCACAGTATCGGCAACAATGTGGATGTTTTATTGTGGTCAGAATCAGAATTGACTTTATTGTCCCAGAAGGAAATTTCTCTTGGGCTAAAGTGTAGTGCAGCTGCAAAACATTACAACAAAAAATATAATAGGCATGAGAAAATCATATGAAACACATAAAACACACACAATAATTAATAATTAATACAGTATATCTCTTAAAATCATGTGTGTAAATTAAAATAAAGTGCTCTTAAAGTTTTTATTTGTTTATGAGTTTTTGTTAAGTTATGATTATATAGACCAGACTTCTTACAGAGCATGAATAATGAACTGTAAAGAAGGAAACTGACGTGTGCCTATGACCTTCATAGTAAAGGGGTTGAGATGTAAGGACAAGCTCTAAATCTACTGGTAGACCTTCTTTCTGTTTTCTCATTTGTGGTCAAAACCAAAAGAACAAGGTCATACAACCTGCCAAAATTACTTTCCTCTGGAGAGTGGATGGGTTATAGGAAGTAGGGCAACCACTTTTCTAAATTGACAGGAGCTAGCTCTGGGCATCTGTTCTGAATTCTTCTTGGACGCCTCTCTGGGCAAGTTGTCCAACCGGTAGGAGGCTCTGACCCAGGACATGCTGGAGGTACAGGTATATCTCTTGACTGGCCTGGGGATGCCTTGCTTTACCTTGGAATAACTGAAGAAAGTGTCAGAAGAGAGGAAAGTCTGGACGTCTTTGAGTGCTGGCCCTGCGACCCAGCCCGAGATAAGTAAAAGAAAAATGTTGGTTGAAGTGCGTTTTAAACCCAACGTTGCTGCCATGTTGAAAAAGCTAATTACTGTAAGACTAAAAGCGTTTATTTTTCACCTTGCATGTACAGCTCTGGAAAAAATTAAGAGACCACTGCAATTTCTTCTAGCAATCAGCATCTCTTTCTATTCCAATGTCTGTTGAATCCCAACATAGGCACACCTCATTTCTACTGAATGAGGTGTGCCTGAAATGACCACACTTGGTCTTGTTTATATTCTTATGTAGGCTGCCTTCATTTGGCTGTGTTCAGAGGACTAAGGCCTGCAGAGCACTTGTGTGTTTTGATGTAACAAGCTGACCTAATTACCCACTAACAAGTTCCACTAAGGCACAGCTGAGTACCAACATCCACTCCAACATTATCTGCTTACTCAACCTGGACTCGGGCCTGCCATAGGCTGTTGCTAGGTTACCTTCAGCAGCAATTATATTCTGTGCAGTTCCTAATTTATCTGGCTCATTAGGGAAATGAGGTGCAGACCCAGTTGAACATTTTCACATAAAAATATTGACCGTGACAAATACACAGATCTGATCAGAGCTGTTGTGTTTTTGTTGTAATCATGCAATTTTAAACAGCAGTTATAATGAACCAAATACAGACATTATTATTTTGGCACATTCAGACCAGAGCAGAGGAAAAGTATTAAATATTAAATATATACGTTTTTGCAATTTCAATAAAAACGCAAGACACATGCACTTTCTTTGTGCATTTTCATCAGAGACACATTTACAAGTACAACTGGCATGTTTAATTAGGCATCAGGATGTAGGGGTTAAGGCCACTGAGAGAATATTGTCCAACAGAAAAAAAACATTTTGTTCCTCATCCTCCAGGATTGACAAAGTCCTTTGAAGCCAATGATAAAATAAACATGCCCACAACCACTAACTATTATACAGACTTTGTTATTATTATTCCACAAGGGAAATGAGTTCATTACTGTAGCTCAACTCAACACACTCTTAGAAAGAGAACCAATATTTGAATAGAAAAACATTTTGCAATAATACAAGCAAAAAAATATAAAATTTACCCATATATGCAAATTAAAAAAAAAGAAATAAAATCCCAACATTTACATTTGGAAAATACTGAATAATAAAGTGCATTTATCCCTGTCATCCGTGTACTTTCAGGCCAACAGACTTACATCTCCAGGTGCATTTATTTAGCACTTTACTATCTACATTGGTGCTCATGGCAACATTTATAGCACGGCACCAGCGTGGAACACAAACTCTGCCTTCTGCCCCAATAAGACCCTATTTTTTGATTAAAGTTGAACATGTTGTGACTTTGATTGAAATTTCTATGTTTACAGTACTCCTGGCACATTGTATTTCAACCAGGGTGAAGAAAGTAGGACCCAATGGTGAAATAAACACATTTAGAACTTATACTGCTTATCTACAGCTTCTTTTCACTCATGCCAAATTGAGTACTCCAGTAGGTAAGGAAGTCAGATTTACCATGATGGTCATTTAAAATTATTCTTTATTCTTGGCGAACAAACCAAGAAAGTGTTTTAGTGAGAGGCAGCTTGTTCCACTTGATTAAACAAAGTTTGCGATTCACCAGTGACATGGATCCAAACTGACACGTACAGCCCCAGTGTGGTAACTAGTTGCGTTCTGGAGCATCAGTAACATGTTAACGTTTCTGTGTTCTGTGTTCTGTCCTCAGGCTGCAATGTTTGAATGTTCATCAATTTTAATGACTTCCCACTAAATAATTAAACAGTGTTGTTTTGTGGAGGGAAAACAGGGCTAGTCCAAGATCCAAAGATTGAGTGCAACTGGAGACTGCAAAGTGTACTTAAATTAAACAAATGTAACAGTTGTGCTCATAAAAAAAGGTTGAAATAAAAGCATCTGGACTTGGATTTGCTGAGCTGAGCTTATATCTCTATAGGGAGGAGTTTCCCCTGAAACCAAACCTGATGTTTCAGGTTTCAGGGGAAACTCTTCCCTATAGAGATATAAGCTCAGCTTTCTTACCAGTTGATCTCAGAATTGACAAAGTCTCTTGGAATAGAGACAAAACGTCTTCACCTTGAAAACCGAGTCCAGATGCTTTTATTTCAACCTTTTTTTCCAAGATGTCCTGGATGACTGAGAACCTTCACAGACAGTTGTGCTCATAGGCAGAATTAGTGATTTTTTTTGGCCATTTTTCTGGAGAATTTGAATGGAAACACAAAAATCTTTTATTTCACTCATACAGTATTTAGTGGTTGGGTGAAGCCATTTATTGTCAAACAACTGTGTTTACTCTTTTTAAATCATAATGAGAATAGGAAACTACCCAAATGATCCTGATCAAACGTTTAAATACCCCAGTTCTTAATATTGTGTATTGCCACCTTTAACATCAATGACAGCTTGAAGTCTTTTGTGGTCGTTGTGGATGAGGCTCTTTATTTTCTCAGATGGTAAAGCTTCCCATTCTTCTTGGCAAAAAGCCTACAGTTCCTGTAAATTCTTGGGCTGTTTTGCATTAACTGCACGTTTGAGATCTCCTTAGAGAGGCTCAAGGAGATTGAGGTTTGGAGACTGAGATGGACCGTCCAGAACCTTCACTTTATGCTGCTGTAGCAAATGACAGGTTGACTTGGCCTTGTGATTTAGGTTGTTTTTATGTTGGATCGTCCAAGTACGTCCCATGCGCAGCTACTGAGCTGGTGAGTGCCACCATTTCTTCAGTATTTTCTGATAACATGTTGCATTCATCTTGCCATCAAGTTTGACAAAGTTTCCTGTGTCTTTGTAGCTCACACACCCCCAAAACATCAGTGATCCACCTCCATGTTTCACAGTAGGAATGGTGTCCCTTTCATCATAGACCTTGTTGACTCCTCTTCAAATGTAACGCTTATGGTTGTGGTCAAAAAGTCAAATTTTGATCTCATCACTCCAAATGACTTTGACCCAGAAGTTTTGAGGCTTGTCTCTGTGCTGTTTGGCGTATTGTAAGCGGGAGGCTTTGTGGCTTTGTGGCTTTTGCGACCATGGAGTCCATTTTTCTTCAAGTGCCTCCTTATTGAGCATCTTGAAACAGCCACACCACTTTTTTCAGAGAGTCCTATATTTCAGCTGAAGGTATTTGGGTTTTTTTCTTTGCCCAAACTTTCGATCCCCACTGTTTATATATATATATATATATATATATATATACAGTGGGGATCAAATGTTTGGGCACCCCAGGTAAAAAAAATTATTAATGTGCTGTCTGCAAAAGTTTGGGCACCCTACAGAGTTAACCACCATGCAATCCAAATCCAGCACCTTGTACGCTAGCCATAAGGAAGGCGGCCATGGACTAGTGAGTGTGAGAGCCACTATCCAGGATGAAACATCCAAGATCCATAAGTACATCAAAAATAAGGACCCAACAAATGACGTGCTCAGTGAATGTCTCAATGCAATGGGGAACAGAAATTGCCCAAAGAACAAGCAGGACCTGAAGACGGTTGCTGTAGAGTACTTTTGGTCCCTTAAAAAGTGGGAGGCACACATACAAACTATAATTCCTTCACCGTTCACCATTTGGATGTAAATACCCTCAAATTAAAGCTAAAAGTCTGCAGTTAAAGCACATCTTGTTCTTTTCATTTCAAATCCATTGTGGTGGTGTATTCACATATCTGTGAAGGTTCTTAGTCATCCAGGTCATCATAAAGAAAAGGTTAAAGCAAAGGCGTCTGGACTTGGTTTTTTAAAGTAAGAAGAAGAAGAAGAAGAAGAAAGTTTATTTATATAGCACAAAGTGCTTCACGTGCAGCCATTATTCAGGCGCTGTGGTCTTCAGTAAAATGAAATAGAGCATTTTACAAACATAACATACATAACAACAGTAGCTGTTACAACATAACATACGAAGTCGCAACTACATTTGCCGTTACAACATACATAGACATACTTTATACATCACAGTAACAGGATAACAGCACACGCGGTCACGTGATGGAATTTTTCAGTGGCTTACGAGGGGGAGGGGGGAGTAGAGGAGAGAGTCAGACAGATGAAGTGGCAGGTGGGATGTGGTAGGAGTGGTAGGAGGCCTTGAGGGGTGTATAACAGAACTTTGTTTGAGAGTTCCTTGGCTTTGGCCTTGATGTAGCACAGGGAGTACCACTAAGATAAGATAAGACCCAGCTGCTAGCCAGTTAGTCACCATATGGGAGTGTGGTTACCGTATGTGAGTGTAGTTACCGTATTGGAGTTACAGTAGTTACCATATGTTACATGTAGCACAGGACTCAAACGCTCAACACAGAGAGTGTTCAGAACAAACTTTATTGAATAGTAGTGAATAGCAGACAGTAAGGAAACCGAGCTAGAGCTGGAGCTGTAGCACTGGACCAGAGTTGACCAACAAACCATTGAGCCATCTTAGGAGATTCGACCTGGAGGGGAATGCCCTTGGCGGACAGCCAGACCTTGTTGCTGGCGTTTTATGGTGGGGCCGATGTGAGTGTCTGGCCGAGGCCCAGCGTTCCCCCCTGCTGGGAGAGGACTCCAACAACTGATGCATCCACCGCTACAATGAACTGTTTGGTGGTGTCCGGAATTGAGAGGATGGGAGCAGATGTAAAGCACTTCTTCAAGGCGTCAAAGGCCTTCTGAGCCTCCTCTGCCCACTGAAAAGGGACCTTGGCGGAGGCTGGAGCGGTCAACGGGGCAGCCAAGGTGCTGTAGCCTCAAACAAAGCGTCTATAAAAATTGTCGAATCCCAGGAAACATTGTAGTTGCTTCCAGCCGGATGGTGTTGGCCAGTCTAGGACCGCGGTGACCTTGGAGGATTCCATTTGGATCTGGTCTTAAAAACCTAATGTGTTTGGAAAATCAAAACCAAAAGTAGTGTATATCAAATTATAGCTTTATATTGGCTACAAGACAATTAGCCCACAGTGGGCAAATACTTCTCAAATGGTTTGATCCCACCTATTAACGCTATTGCAGCCACTGCCTCATTTTCCATTTTCTCCTGAGCTACGGGAAAAGCCTTTCAGGAGCTGTCAAAGAGTTTGTGTAGCAGTTTGTCCGATGTTTTTAGCAGTAAATTAGCACTTGTTAGAAAAGATACTACTACTACGGGGCGGCAGTGGTCGTCCTTCAACCAGGCGGTTCGATTCCCGCTCTCCCCATAGTTCATACTGTCGTTGTGTCCTTGGACACTTAACCCACCTTGCCTACAGTGGTGTTCCAGCTGTAACACTGGTGAATGGGACATTAATGTAAGTCGCTTTGGATAAAAGTGTCAGCTAAATGACTAAATGTAAAATGCATATTAGCCTCTCTATGTTATAGCTGCATGCTAACATAATGGATTAATCTTCCACTGCTTATTCTCCTCAGAGGGGCTCGAGCCTGTCCCAGCTACTCTGAGCAACATGACTTTTTCTTCAAATTAAATTACTTCAAAAGAACAGCATATTTAAATGTACTGTTCAATTTCAAAACTTGTTTAGTATCTCCATAATATCTCTTATACTATCTCCTTAGTTGTCACTGTCACAATATTTGCTTAAATACATTTTTGATTGGCTTTTGGGTGACAGCACAAAGAGGGACAGAGGAGATCTCAGGAGCGCTGGAGCAGAGTGAGCAGGTGATGAGTTAAGAGAGAGCACCAGGTGAGTCACAGGACAATATTACATTTACATTTATTCATTTAGCAGACACTTTTATCCAAAGCGACTTACATTACATTACATTACATTACATTACCAGTGTTACAGTCACTGGAGGCAAGGTGGGTTAAGTGTCTTGCCCAAGGACACAACGACAGTATGAACTGTGGGGAGAGTGGGAATCGAACCGCCTACCTTCCGGTTGAAAGACGACCGCTCTACCCACTGAGCTACTGCCGCCCCATATTAGCCATGACTCTAAAGCCAACAGGCAGAGACTGAGATCTGAAGAATACAAACTGTGAACAAGAAACATTTCTGAAGCAGTCCTGCCCAGTAGCACAGGGACAGCTGTAGAAGCAGCTGTAGCAGATCAGTCCTCAATTCCACACTTATCACTTACAGACGCCCCCAGCAAGCAGGAGTTTGGACTAACAACGTGATCTTCCCCACAAGAGATTAAACGTGCCCTTTTTAACTATTCACAGATGTTTCTTGCTTGGATAAGACCGAACAAGTCTTCAGAACTTATAATTAACGATTCTGTTTGTTTTCATAAAAAGACAGAGCCTGGAGAGATCTAACACCCAGGTCAAAAGAGACCCATGGCTAGAACAGACCACTAGACGCCATGTCTTTTTAACCATAAATTCTAGGAGATAATGTTGTTTATTCAGCTTTCGCCAGGACCTTTCTTTTTCCCCAATGGACATGTTGAATGTCTTTGAAAATAGAGTTCTACAATGGTCAAACACCACCCCCTGGTGGTCAAATGGACGAATGACTCTATCCACTCTGTCAAAGGACATTTTCGTGTTTATTAAATTAAAAGGAAATGTATTAAGATATTGTTGTGTTTATACTGTTCTTTTCCAGGACGCGGATTTGCGACAGAATGGCTCTTTACCCCAGTTTACAGTTTCCGTTTTGTTTTAATGAAATGTAATGAATGTTTCCATAAATATTCTGACATATTCTGCATTTTCTCTGTACAATTCTACCAGTACGAATGTTTTGTGTGTTTTATGAAAAACCCAACAAATACATCGCAAAGCAAGGAATGTTTTAAAACTTGGTGTAAACATTTAAACTTTAGTTTAAACTTTATTCTTAAAGCGACTCCCCTTTTGTCCGGACGACACGCCCCGGCCCAAAGGTGATAAAGCTGGCTGCTGGCCAAGAACACTCTCTCTTGCCCTTCCGCTCTTGCAGCTCTTCTTGCCTTCTCTCTGCCGCAGTTCCCCGGGACCGCCTGGGAGGTTCTTCCCAAGAACCTCCCCAAAGCTTCGGGCCTCGTGGAAATGAGTATATTTTTTTTATTTAAAGCCTGCAAAGTTTTCCTCCTTCCAACGGCTGCTAAAAATGCTCCTTCCATGCCTGCTAACAGGTGGAAGTCATTTTGTTTTTTTTTATTTTTAAAGACCGTGCCTGCTCACGCGTTTGCTCTAACCAACGAGCACTCGCAGAAGCAATTTTTAAAGCCAACAAAGCAACTAGCCGAGAACTCTTTCATGGACCTTGCAATAACTTACACAAACTTAAACTTTTACACGGTACACAGAGATAAAGACCGTGCTAGTTTGGACAGCAACAAGACGCTTTTGTCCCCAGAGAGTAGTTCAAACTCAGGGAGAGAGATGCTGGAGGCAGGTCACAGCAGCTTATTTCAATCTTATAGAGGATGACTAAAATGATCTGTATGGTGATGATAATTCTGTGGAGATATATTGCATTACAAAGAGTAGTTAAATGTACATTTGAATATATTCACAATTAACCTCTATTAACTAAGGTAGGCTGTAGTGTCTTTCCAACAAAGCTGTAATCATAGGCCTGTTATCTTGTATCGTTTACATCAAAAAGACTGAGGCCACGGCTTGATCGATAAGTCTGTATTACCCTCTTAAGCTGGTATAAAAATATTTGAATTAGTTAAGGTCACCTCAGAGCCCCTAACGGCACATAAACACAGACCTGCAATAATCTGTTCATGGGTTTGTGTATAAAACCACAGCCTGTGATGTCCCTACCAATGCACACAAAGTTACGCCCTTGATTTAACCACAGCACAATGTGATCTAAAGCTCTGATAGATCACAATGAAGTTTAACTGTAACTCTTGCATTAATGCAGTTCAAGTCTTAGGGATACAGATTTTGAGGATGTTGTGAAATACAGTATTAAACATGTAGTGTAGTCAGTTTCTGTTTCTAACCTATGATTGTCTGTCATCCATCAACAGACTGCAGTGCTTAGCTTCACCTCCATATGTCTTGGTCACAATGAAGGGCTGGACATAGTGGATGTAGTCTGATTGCAAAATTATTTTCTTTAAAAACTTGGATTTTAAAACTAGGCTGTTTGACCTAAGTAAATGTCTAAGGCTTGGTTTGTCAATTTTTTTAGGATTCTAAAATAGTCTTGAAGTAGTTATACGCTCCACTTCTTATTCCAAAGTGTTTCCACACTTTTTTAATAATATGGAGCAAAAACTATGCGTAAACATTGATTACTTGCACAACATTTAAAACAAAAGAGACAAATATTTGGTTACCTTTTTCTTGAATTTTAAATCATTCTTGGAAAAAGCCTAAGAATTACATTTGCAGTAGACTTTAGTAGCCATGAGCATTCACTGTCCTTAAGTTGTATATTTGCAGAGTAAAAGGAGTGTGAACCTTTTGTTACAGGTGGATAAAGAACATTGTAGTGTTTAATTAGCTCTGTTTTCTTAGGTTAGTGCACTTTGCGCACTGCCCTCAAGTCCCTCTATACACACGTGGACAAAAATGTTGGTACCCTTCGGTCAATGAAAGAAAAACTCACAATGGTCACAGAAAAAACTTTATTCTGACAAAAGTAATAATAAATAAAAATTCTATGAATGTTAACCAATGAAAGTCAGACATTGCTTTTCAACCATGCTTCAACGGAATTATTTAAAAAAATAAACTCATGGAACAGGCCTGACAAAATTGATGGTACCCCTAAAAAAGACTGTAAATAATGTGACCAAATGGACATGTTAATTCAAGGTGTGTGCACTAATTAGCATCACAGGTGTGTACAATCTTGTAATCAGTCAGTGGGCCTATTTATAGGGCTTCAGGTAGTCACTGTGTTGTCTGGTGACATGGTGTGTACCACACTCAACATGGACCAGAGGAAGCGAAGGAAAGAGTTGTCGCAGGAGAATAGAAAGAAAATTATAGACAAGCATGATAAAGGTAAAGGCTATAAGACCATCTCCAAGCAGCTAGATGTTCCTGTGACTACAGTTCCACATATTATTCTGAAATTTAAGATCCATGGGACTGTAGCCAACCTCCCTGGACGTGGCCGCAGGAGGAAAATTGATGACAAATCAAAGAGACGAATAATCCGAATGGTAACAAAAGAGCCCAGAAAGACTTCTAAAGAGATCCAAGGTGAACTCCATGCTTAAGGAACATCAGTGTCAGATCGCACCATTCGTCGTTGTTTGAGCCAAAGTGGTCTACATGGGAGACGACCAAGGAGGACACCATTGTTGAAAACAAATCATAAAAAAGCTAGACTGTAATATGCCAAACTACATGCTGACAAGCCACAAAGCTTCTGGGAGAATGTCCTATGGACAGATGAGACAAAAATGGAACTTTTTGCCAAGGCACATCAGCTCTATGTTCACAGACGGAAAAAATGAAGCATATTAAGAAAAGAACACTGTCCCTACTGTCAAACATGGAGGAGGCTCTGTTATGTTCTGGGGCTGCTTTGCTGCATCTGGCACAGGGTGTCTTGAATCTGTGCAGGGTACAATGAAATCTGAAGACTATCAAGGGATTCTAGAGAGAAATGTGCTGGCCAGTGTCAGACAGCTTGGTCTCAGTCGCAGGTCATGGATCTTGCAACAGGACAATGACCCAAAACACATCTTCGGAAGGAGCTGAAACATGCCGTCTGGAAAAGACTCCCCTCAAACCGGAAACAACTGGAGCAGTTTGCTCATGAGGAGTGGGCCAAAATACCTGCTGAGAGGTGCAGAAGTCTCATTGAAAGTTACAGGAATCGTCTGATTGCAGTGATAGCCTCAAAAGGTTGTGCAACAAAATATTAATTCAGGGGTACCAACAATTTTGTCTAGGCCTGTTCCATGAGTTGATTTTTTAAAATAATTCCGTTGAAGCATGGTTGAAAAGCAATGTCTGACTTTCATTGGTTAACATTCATAGAATTTTTATTTATTATTTCTTTTGTCAGAATAAAGTTTTTTCTGTGACCATTGTGAGTTTTTCTGAGGGTACCAACAATTTTGTCCACGTGTGTAGTTCCTTGCCATGTATGGCTCGGGCCTAAATATAGCCGCAAGCGGCTATAACTAACTAACTAACCATGTTCATCTATTGCTCTGTCTTCACTGATATCATAAAAAATCATAACTGTAGTGAACATTTGCCGGCCAGTCAGCTCCCCACACACGTCAACTGGGGTTTACAGCCATAAAACGTCGAACTACGACAATTTATGCCGTAAAACCCCCTTTACAGACTCAACCAAGGTGTTTTTCTTTACAGCAGACCAGGACTGTAACAGCACTGTGCTAATGAAACACAGATGGGATTTGTTTTCAAGAGGAGGTAAACTCAGAGATAACTCCTCCTCCATCTCAAAAGCAGATCAAAGGCGTTATCGCCAGTCCTCAGACTGGCCGGCGCCAGGATGACAAGCATCTGCCTGTTTGAAATACGGTTGTTGTATATTGGTTCAAACAAAAGGACTTGAGATTGCCTAGACGTTACAATACTGCCCCCTAGTGACAGTATGGAGGAACTCTCTAAATACTTTCTCAATCAAAACTGACTTCTAACTCCTCTGTAAACGGAAAGTTTACAAAAGACTCGGACATTTAAGAAATAAACATTTTTGTTTAATGAAAAGAAAATGTTTAAATGATTGAATGAATGCTTTCCCCACAGGATTTAAAGTCACAACGAAAGATACTGTCTCCACCTCAGCTTTACAAGCTTACAGTCAATAAAATGGTTGAATGAATTTATATGTGTTAACAACATGTTTACAATGCATTCTATCGTTACAAAGCTGCATTATCAAATATATGTGTATGCTTATAATTGTGTTTAAAATACTTAATATGTCTTTGTGGAACGATGAGATTTTAGTTTGAATTACAAACTAGGTTTTCCCAAAAAGGGGAACGCCCCAAAGACACACCCCCTGCGAGCCAAACAAAACTCTCGAGCACGCAGGAAGTCTTTCTCTTGAGCTCTCTCGCAAATCTGTTGAAGCATCTCTTTACGCTTCTGAAGCTTTTTTTCTTGTAGGCCCAAGGCCTCGGTTTTCCTTTGTCCCGAGCAATTTCCGCTTGCGGACTCTTCTCTCTAGACGCATCTTGTCTTCAAGTTTGGACCGTTTTACCGGCCGGTAAAATCCAGGCGCCCCGCTACAGCAAATCGGAGCAAAACTCCGGACCTGTGACGAAATCGCACTGGAACAGCACCAGCGAACCAAGTAAGCCGCACCTTGACACAGCAAGAGTTTGGCGTTAAACTGTATCCCATGAGCCCATGTCCATTCATCTATCTCATACCTCAACCCGTTCTAATAATCCGTAATTAAAACCTCCTAGCCGAGTTTTAATCAGACAAAGTATCATCATCCACAAAGTTAGAGTCAGTAATTTGTTGGTTATCATTTTGTTTAAATCATTATTCCCATTATTTGTCAATAATTCACCCTTGTGTCCTTTCCCATCCATCATGTTAACTTTGTATAATCTTTAATAAAACCCCATAACGTTAAAGATTTTGATTTGGTTTTTATGATTATTTCAGGAGTATATCCGAAAACAGGTTTAGAATTCTCTTCCTTCAGATTAATTGAGACTTGGTCAATATCATCAAGTTCCCAGGGATACCTGGGTGGTGCCCCCTTTCAACGAGACAATTTTGATAATAAAGATATTAATTGATAATTCACCCAAATTAATAAATTAATATTCCTTATTACATTATATTATAGCTCATACACTACATAACTATCAATATTAGTTCTAGATTTAGCACTTAGAACTATGGATGTACAGTGGGGATCGAAAGTTTGGGCACCCCAGGTAAAAATTTTATTAATGTGCATAAAGACGCCAAGAAAAGATGGAAAAATTTCCAAAAGGCATCAAAGGACAGATTAGACATCCTTATAATAAGTCAAAAAAAGTTAGATTTTATTTCCATCATTTACACTTTCAAAATAACAGAAAACAAAGAAAAGGTGTCTGCAAAAGTTTGGGCACCCTGCAGAGTTAATACCTTGCAAGTATCACAGCTTGTAAACGCTTTTTGTAACTAGCCAAGAGTCTTTCAATTCTTGTTTGAGGTATCTTTGCCCATTCTTTCTTACAAAAGTCTTTCAGTTCTTTACCTGGGGTGCCCAAACTTTCGATCCCCACTGTCAATGGTG
Organism: Perccottus glenii; assembly: GCA_024416835.2. NCBI lineage: Eukaryota > Metazoa > Chordata > Actinopteri > Gobiiformes > Odontobutidae > Perccottus > Perccottus glenii. The sequence continues at coordinate 7,454,845 of CM044565.2, read as the reverse complement.
AAGGCAATGGTCAATGATGAGCTTACGCTAAAAAATGTTACACTAAAGAGGTTTGTGCTCTTCTTTCTACCGGCATATCCTAAATCTTGTAGTTGATGCATTGAACGTCCTCTATATTACAGGCACACATTTAATAGGAATTGTTACTCTAAATTGAAGTTGACTTAAATATAAGATTTGATTTTTGAGATTAACATTGTTATTGAATGAATGAATAAACGAATGACTTTGTTATACAGTATATGCCACAATTGCCTGAAAAAAAAAAAACATTCATTTTATAACTGTTCAATGTCTCTCATAATAAATCATACACTGGTCTTGGTCATGGACGTATTCTCACTTTGCCAGGGTCTTGGTCTTTATCTCTAAAAGGTTTGGTCTGTGTCATGACTTAGTAATGGTTTATGTAGTGTTGACTTCAACACCATTAATGCTATAATACTGTATGAGAATGTGGACACATGAATGTGAACTAAAACTTGAATCAAAGCAGGTATATTTTGTGCTTTTTGTCAAAGTTTCACTTGACCGATTTCCTCATTGTTTCATGATTATTCAGCCATTGTTTCTAAAAGTCTAAATGACTCCTTTCACTGAGTAAACAAATAAGTCTGTTCACTGAGCACTTCCTCAATAATAACTGTGTTGTGCATTGTTTCTCACTACAACCCACACAGTCAGTGACTACTGTGTTTCTTGTCCAGGTCGCTCAGATCCTCAGATCTCTGTCTCCACCCAGGACTCCAACCCCGTGAGCAGACGCAGTAACTCTGCAGTCCACTCCTCCAGCCCCCACACTCAGCCCAGACACAGCCCCACTTCATTCACAGAGAACCAGGGCCAAGGTGGGAGATCACCGCGGTCTCCTCGTCTGTCTCAGGGTTGTCTGCTCAGGGGACAGAGGCCTGCTGCGGAGGGACAGAATGGGGTTTGTTCAGGCTCTCAGACATCAACATCTCCCCAGAACCACACAGGGCCAGTCAGGTGAGGCAACTTTTTAAGATAAAAAAACAATGTGTAATATATTAATGAATATAAACCCCAAAAAGACCTGTGAACACATAGATTAGCACCTATTTTAAAGCACATTTTAAATACTCAGCATTACTCCTACTAACTATAATGGGAGTCTAGTTTAGTTCAACACAACTACAAATTAAGAAAGCTTCCATAACAGAACATATTAAGCCGGGATATCAAAATGGCAGACTGCAGTCCAGTTTATGGCCCAAACTCTGTTTATTCTGAACCAAAACCTTCATTTATATATTAAAGACCACTGTTACTATTTTCAGTTGTGCTTTTTACTGGCACTTTAAAATGGTAAGTAAAGTAACATATGATAGATAGACTGTCTCGAGGTCCAATATAAAAATAAGACAACCAACATGTAGCGCGGTTACATAAAGTACAACAAACAATAGACTTCTATCCCTTTAAGAGGCAGGTGTACCAGTGTTTCCATAGCACTGATGTGTAACGCATGGCACTATATGCAGTATTAGTTAACAATAAAACATGTTATTTTCAGAATTATTCAGCCGACAAATAAATTTTAGTGATGAGTTGTTCATGAACGATTCGTTCTTTTTGAACGAGTCTTTAACATGACTCGGGAACAACTAGTCATCTCAGAGAGCGAGTCGTTCATTTTTGTGTAGACCCGCGCATGCGCATTCAGCCCCCTTGAACTTTGCGACTTTTTGCCACATTTCAGGCTTCAAACATAAAGATATGAAACTGTAATTTTTTGTGAAGAATCAACAACAAGTGGGACACAATCATGAAGTGGAACGAAATTTATTGGATATTTCAAACTTTTTTAACAAATAAAAAACTGAAAAATTGGGCGTGCAAAATTATTCAGCCCCTTTACTTAATACTTTGTAGCGCCACCTTTTGCTGCGATTATAGCTGTAAGTCGCTTGGGGTATGTCTCTATCAGTTTTGTAAAACAGCTCGAGCTCAGTGAGGTTGGATGGAGAGCATTTGTGAACAGCAGTTTTCAGTTCTTTCCACGATCGATTCTCGATTGGATTCAGGTCTGGACTTTGACTTGGCCATTCTAACACCTGGATATGTTTATTTGTGAACCATTCCATTGTAGATTTTGCTTTATGTTTTGGATCATTGTCTTGTTGGAAGACAAATCTCCGTCCCAGTCTCAGGTCTTTTGCAGACTCCATCAGGTTTTCTTCCAGAATGGTCCTCTATTTGGCTCCATCCATCTTCCCATCAATTTTAACCATCTTCCCTGTCCCTGCTGAAGAAAAGCAGGCCCAAACCATGATGCTGCCACCACCATGTTTGACAGTGGGGAGGGTGTGTTCAGGGTGATGAGCTGTTTTGTATTGTTGCCAAAAAGTTCGATTTTGGTTTCATCTGACCAGAGCACCTTCTTCCACATGTTTGGTGTGTCTCCCAGGTGGCTTGTGGCAAACTTTAAACAACACTTTTTATGGATATCTTTAAGAAATGGCTTTCTTCTTGCCACTCTTCCATAAAGGCCAGATTTGTGCAGTATGCGACTGATTGTTGTCCTATGGACAGTCTCCCACCTCAGCTGTAGATCTCTGCAGTTCATCCAGAGTGATCATGGGCCTCTTGGCTGCATCTCTGATCAGTCTTCTCCTTGTATGAGCTGAAAGTTTAGAGGGACGGCCAGGTCTTGGTAGATTTGCAGTGATCTGATACTCCTTCCATTTCAATATTATCGCTTGCACAGTGCTCCTTGTGATGTTTAAAGCTTGGGAAATCTTTTTGTATCCAAATCCGTCTTTAAACTTCTCCACAACAGTATCGGACCTGCCTGGTGTGTTCCTTGTTCTTCATGATGCTCTCTGCGCTTTAAACGGACCTCTGAGACTATCCCAGTGCAGGTGCATTTATACGGAGACTTGATTACACACAGGTGGATTCCATTTATCATCATTAGTCATTTAGGTCAACATTGGATCATTCAGAGATCCTCACTGAACTTCTGGAGAGAGTTTGCTGCACTGAAAGTAAAGGGGCTAAATAATTTTGGACGCCCAATTTTTCAGTTTTTTATTTGTTAAAAAAGTTTGAAATATCCAATAAATTTTGTACCACTTCATGATTGTGTCCCACTTGTTGTTGATTTTTCAAAAAAATGACAGTTTCATATCTTTATGTTTGAAGCCTGAAATGTGGCAAAAGGTCGCAAAGTTCAAGGGGGCTATAAGATATCTTTTCTAAACTCAGTTCATTCATGTAACACTTGACAGTTCAGAGAAGACCACCTCGTACCGTCGGCAGTGTTGGGAAAGTTCACTTTCTACAAGAACTAGTTCAAAGTTCAGTTCACAAATTTTAAAATGAACTAGTTCAGTTCATAGTTCAAACTTCAAAATTTTGAACTAAGTTCACAGTTCCAAAAATGAACTAGTTCATAGTTCTTTTTTTCCAAATGTTGCTGCGAGCTATTATTTTTCAAAATTATTGCCACAGCCCATATACAGTAGAATCACAGACAGCAATTATTTTATCAGTTTTAACAATGAAGCTATGCGTCAGATTTCATTTTCATATCCATTTTTCAATCCTTATCCAACCAGGGTTTACATTAGCATTGAGGGGACATTGTTGCTTTAATGCTTTGTTGCTGTCCATTCACTCCACACTAGTAGCAGCTGCAGCTTTCAACCCTACAGTAGGCTACATTCTCAAGAACATGAGGAAAAACGTGCTGCTTGAATGGTCTTTTTTAATGAGGAATTTTTCAAAGAAAAACAGGACAGTAATTATTAAGGTGAAAACGTTTTTAAATTTTAATAATTTTCCATTGTCCACATGCTAAAACAGAATATTGGAATCCTGGAAAAATAGACCAGGCAGGTTCAACAAACAAGTTACATGAATGAATTTAAATGATCATATGCCTTACTACATGCTGCTGTCGCCTCCATACTTTATTTACTTTTTTTTTTTTGATGACGCGTCACGCATGCGGCGGACGGCGGTGCGACACAGGTGGTGTTGCCAGGTTTGGTGTTTTTCCGCTACATATTATGACCCGTTTGCGGTGTGTTTTAGACGGGTTTTCGCCTGGAAAACTCTATAGAAATCTGGCACCCTATTTAAAGACGTTAACCCGAGCGAGCGTGCCGTTCACAGACACCAGAATGAACGAGTTCACAGTAACGTTCATCAGGCAGTAATACAGCTCGTTCAGTTCACGTTCGCCCAAAATATGAACGAGTTCATGAACTATCGTTCAATGAACGCGTTCAGGCACAACATTGACCGTCGGACCAGCACTGGAGGAGGGAACCAGGCCAAGTCTAGTGTGTCTTCCAGTGTCGCGGGCAGTCAGGAGGAGCTCTACAGCAGTTTAATGGGAACTAGTCCAGGCCAGAATTCAGCTCCAGCTCCAGCCTCTTCATCCTCCTCATCTTCAAACGCAGTGAACCCTGCTCCTCGGCCTCGCAGGAATGCTATGGTACAGTCGCAGACAGCTGCTGTTCATTTATTATTATTGGTAAATAATGAGTACCTCCTCCAATGAAATATATATAATCTATTTTCTGTAGGACGTTTGGGGCCATTATACAAGGCAGATTGGTAAAGAGAATAAAAAAGGGGGAATGACACAATATGGCTATAAGACATACAGTCAGTAACTGGTTAACTATTGTGAGCAGGTTGTACATAAAAACATAAGGATTTTATATGTATGAAATCAGAAAAGCACAGAAGCTACATTGGCATTTTTCTAACCTACGTCCTAAACTTGTTTTTAGTATATTATTCTGCAACCCAGCCTTCTTTATATTAAATGTTCTGTGGAAAATCTGTGGCTCACTGTGGATTCTGTGTCATGTCTCCTGCAGGTGTCAAACAGCAGGCCCCACCACAAGCGTGTCAAGGCCTTAGTGGATTGTAGAGCAGTCAGCTCGGAGCAGCTTGCCTTTTTCAAAGACGAGATTATCATAGTCACAGCCAGTAACGACCCCCACTGGTGGGTAAGTGCAACTACAGCTCCTTTGTGCCATTCAGAGTATTGTGTGAGTAAAAATAACGTTAAACATAATTTTTTTTATGCGTCTGCTCCAAAGTTAAATGCATTACTTTTTGTTTCTTCCTATAGGTTGGTCACATAGAAGGAGATACAGCCAGAAGTGGGACTTTTCCTGTCAACTATGTGCACAAATTGACATGAGGAAAACAAGAGAGCATTGTAACTAAAAAAACATTTGGAGAAGACTGTTATTCTCCTGGATCTAACTTTGCTCTTTTTAAACTAGAATATTTCACAAACTGAAATTGTGAACGAGCTGCAGGAGGAATAATTGCACTTTTAACACCGTGTAGCCTAAGAATTTGAAGGGCACTAAGGGCTCAAACTGCCTTTTATGTTGAGGATAATATTTCCTCTCTTGATCTAACTTCATCAAGCTTCTCTATTTGAGAGGCAGCTTATATTAGACACGGAAATATATTAACATTTTTACACTAGAAATGGTCAACGAGCAGTATGCATTCATTCATTTGCAGCCACTTGTTCTTTCTGGATCACATGTAGTTAGTGGTCATTCAATAGCTTTACTGTGCAGATTAAAACCACTTCCTTTGGTTTTTATCCTGCCACAGAACATTGTGTGTTCTTTATTATCATTGTTTCAAAGAACACTGAGTTAACATTACAGAGTCATCCAGAAATGGCAAAGAAATGTGAGAATACTCTGCCAAATTGAGAGAACTCTGCTGCGTCCATGTGTATAGCATGAATTTTCTCTTCAGGTTGACTCGGCTCAGCGTGTAACACCAATAGAGCTTAGCCAAAGCACACTTTATTCACTTCTCAAGAGTTAGTGGAAAGTTACAAGGGAAAGCATGCCATTTAGCAACATAAAAATAAACAAAAACTCAAATGCTTTCAAAGTGGGAGTGATTAGCACACCACAGCTGTTGATGAGACAGCAGACCAATGCCATGTGGATAATGTAGAAGTGGGTACACTTTTATATGTAACATTGTAAATAGGCTCATATAGAGTCCAACTGTAAAATACAATAATAAGCCTTAAAATAAAGTACCCTACATTGTTCATACTGAAATGTGATGTCTTTCTATCCAGTCTTGATTTGTGTGTTGAGTCCAGACAGAAAGTGAAGTACTGGAGGAGTGTTTGATGGCCAACACAAGAACATTAGTGAACAATTTAGTTTGTGTGGGAACATTGAAGAGGCACTCTTAGAAGTAGAAGTAGCCTAAGTGGGAGTCATCAAAGTCCACATTATGGCTTTAGCAAAAGCTACAAAGAGGCAAATGCTGTATGCTTTATACTATATATTGTGCACCAAATTCTGTACATTTTAAAATTATTTCTAGTTTAGATAGAAAATTCCCTCCAAACCGGTAAAACTATACACCAGAACAAACAAAAAAGTCATGAGGGGTGTGATAATCTATAATTTTATTGTCATTAAAATGGTCTAAGTTAAAAAATAAAATCATGTTTGTATGTTTATTTTATTTTCAGGACCTGGTTACTGTTCCTGCGTCACTTCACTGTTGAAGATACTTCATCCTCCAAGTTTGCTGCTGTCTATCATCTTAGATTCAGTCTTTGAAAACTGCAATTAGCGCTATAGTTTCTGAGACTTAACTTTACTTTGCTGACTACATTTAGACTAATGTAAACACTAATACACTGTTGAACACACTCAAGATTCTTAAAAATGTAGTGACCATCTGCCGGTCACAGTCAGCACCCCACACAGGTCAACTGGGGTTTACAGCCATAAAACGTCGAACTACGACAATTTATGCCGTAAAACCCCCTTTCAGACTCAACCAAGGTGTTTTTCTTTACAGCAGACCAGGACTTTAACACCCAAAATGTTAAGGGACAACAGATGGCTTTGTTTTCCCAGGAAGTAAAACTCAGAGATAACTCTCACTTAATGGCTTTGCCTCCTCCATCTCAAAAGCAGGCAAAAGCGTTATCGCCAGTCCTTAGACTGGCCGGAGCCAGGATGACAAGCATCTGCTCTCAGAAATATGACTTGTTGTATATTAGGCCGAACAAAGGCTTGAGACTGTCTGAATGATACAATGCTGCCCTCTAGCGACAGCATGGAGGAACTCTGCGAAATACTTTCTCAATCAAAACTGACTTTTTAACTTCTATGTAAACGGAAAGTTTACAAACGGACTCGGACATTTCAGAAATAAACATTTTTGTTTAATAAAAAGAAAATGTTTAAATGATTGAATGAGTGCTTTTCCCCACAGGATTTAGAACCCAACGGAAAGATACTGTCTCCACCTCAGCTTACAATTTAAATGTATGTGTATGCTTATAATTGTGTTTAAAATACTTAATATGTCTTTGTGGACGATGAGATTTTAGTTTGAATTACAAACTAGGCGTTCCCCCAGAAAAAGGAAAACGCCCCAAAGACACACCCCCGGCAAGCGGAACAAAACCCCCGAGCACGCAGGAAGTCGTTCTCTTGAGCTCTCTCGTAACTCTGTTGAAGCATCTCTCACGCTTCGGAAGCTTTTTCTTCTTGTAGGCCCAAGGCCTCATTTTTCCTTTTGTCCCAAGTAATTTTGGTTACGTGCGGACTCTTCTCTCTAGACGAAGTTTATACCGTGGTACCGGCCGGTACAACGTGATTTTATTTTTAAAGCTGCACATTGCCTTTTTGTTTGACGTCATCTCCGGAGACGCACGGAAAGTTGTAGTTCTGTAAAGAAGTACAGATTTACACCAAAACCCTCGCAGCCGTTTTTACGCCAGAGAAAACGACTCCTGAGAGAACCTTTTTCAGCGATCCAGTGATATTTTTCAAAGACTGTAATCTGTTCTTGCCCAATGCCAACGGCAAAGAAAGAGACTTTTACGGCTTTATACAGTTGACGCCTTCCACAACTCCATTTCCCGGCAGCCCGCGCAACCAGCCAGCGGCCCCGGTCAGTCAGTGACGACGACTTTGCACCAGCGGCATCATCCTTTTCCCGACGGCCCACTTCAGGACCGAAGCAAACCTTTGGACCTGCTATCGAGCCCATCGGAACCAGTGCCAGCGACCCAAAGTAAGCCTCACTTGACATAAAAGAGTTTGGCATTAAACTGTATTTAATAAGCTCAAATCAATTCACCAATCCTTTCCCCAAAGCCTTTTTATAATCCGTAATTAAAACTTCCCAGCCGAGTTTCAACCAGGCAAAATATCATCATCCACAAAGTTCTAGTCAATAATTTTGTTGTTTCTCACTTTGTTTTAATCATTATTCCCATTATATGTCAATAATTCATCCTTTGTGTCCTTTCCCATCCATCATATTAATTTTGTATAATCGTTAATAAAAACCCCATAAACGTTAAAGATTTTGATTTGGTTTTTATGTTATTTTCAGAAGTATATCCGAAAACAGATTGAATTCAATTCCTTCAGATTAATTGAGACTTGGTCAATATCATCAAGTTCCCAGGAATACCTGGGTGGTGCCCCCTTTCAACGAGACAATTTTGATAATAAAGATATTAATTGATAATTTATCCAAATTAATAAATTAATATTTCTTATTACATTATATTATAGCTCATACGCTACAAAAATTTTGGAACAGCTCATGAAGTTATGATCAGCCTGTGTAACATTGGCTCTTGCATTTCACCATCTTCGCTCCAATAAGTGCAACTGACAGTGACTTTCAACCACAAAGTAAAAAGCCTCTGTCCTGACTGTGCAGCAGTGGCGGCTACTGGTCTGTCAGAGAGGGGAAGCTCATTTTCGGCCTACATCATAAAATTGTCTATTTAAAAGTAAATTCTGCCCTACGTTCCTTTTCAAGAAAATGGTCTGTGACCCTGTCGTACCAACTAGGAGTCTTTTCAAGTGACTTGACCAGTGTTCTCTCAATGGCCAGCAGAGCTAGGCTGCTTAAACGGCCTTGGCCCATTGTGTTTCGGGTGTAGGACTTGAGTCGCTTTAAACAGGAGAAGCTCCTTTCTACACCTGCAGATGTAGCTCCAATTGTTGCCACTAATGAGAACAGTTTGTAAAGCTGAGGCATTGCACTGTCCAACTCCATGTCTTTAAGGAACACCAAGTAATCACACAGCTTTCCCCTGTTACCCTGCAAGTCCTGATCTGAATACAGGACTTGAAGTTCTGACCTCAGTCTTCCTGAATCAAAGTGATGGCCATAACTTTTCAGGACACTTTGGAAGGCCTCCTCTGGAAATACCTGTCTCATGTCATCAAATTTCCCTGGATTGACTAATTCAAAGAAGAGCATGCTTTCCAAATTTGAAAAACGTCGAGAATCTGCTCCAAGATGTTATCAAGGATGGCCATGTACAGATTTCTGTATCGCACTTGGGGATCCTGCAATTGGGTCAGGCAGCGCTTTCTCATGGGCTCATCTCGTGGGTCTGATGTGAGATCTGCTGTTTTGGCATAAATGGCTTGGAAAGCCCCTCTGACCTCTTCTCTTTGACAAATGCAAGAAGAGATTCAATTCTGTTCTTGCAGTAAAGAACATCCATCGCCCTCTGCTGGACAATATCAAAGACCACATCAGTCTCAGAGAAGATTTGTTCATATGTGTACAACATGAACACAAACTCAAAATCCTCCAGTTTCCTCACAAAGCCTTTGGCACAATCCAGTGTATCATCATCCATTGTTGTATCTGCAATGATGTTCTCAAATGTCTGCAGGAGGCCATCATAATTGTTTGCCACAGTGCTCACTAGCCGTGATGTGAAATTCCATCGAGTAGGAGCATTTCTGGGCAACCTTAAACAGCCTGCAGACTCCAGAAAAGATGTCCTCTTTGTGGATTTTGAAAAAAATGTGGCAAATCCAGAGAGTGATGCAAAAGAAATTCTGCAGTCAGGCAAGCATTTAGCCCCCCGTGACAGCACCAGATTCAGTCGGTGTGCATAGCAATGCACAAACATTGCACTGGGGGCTATTGCTTTCACTTTGGCCTGCAGACCATTGAGATCTGAAGCCATGACAGCAGCCCCATCATAGGTCTGTGCCACAAGCTTGTCCTTAAAATTGTAGCCCTGCATGTTCTCATTTAATATTTCAAAAACGGACTGGGCATCTCGCCCCCCCGAAACATAAAAAAATACAATAAAGCGCTCCTGAATTTTACCTGCACTATCCACATAGCGAACAATGACAGAGAGTTGGGCACGGCAGGATATATCAGTTGTTTCATCCACCTACCATCCAAAAAAGGGAGCATCCTGAATTTCATCTCTGATCTGATCAGAAACGGTGGCTGCAAGAGCAGAGATCAAATCATTTTGAATAGTATGGGACATACCAGAAAACACAGTTGAGGACTCAAATTGTGTGGACAGGACAGAGTCATATTTAGCTAATGTTTCTGTGAACTCCCTGTAATTCCCCTTGTTGGATGATTCACTCTCATCATGTCCCCTAAATGACAGCTCCTGCCGGCCAAGCAAGGATGTCACATCAATAAGGCGGTTTAGGAAGGCCCTGTTTTGTTTGACTATTTCATTATGTTTAGCCACTTGAATGCGAGCACCTTCATTTATTGCATGCTCAACCCTGATCCTGCCCATGCAACTTAATCTTGTACATGCACTCACATGTTCATTGCTCTTTTCATGTCTTTTATATGCCCTGTCAAAGTTAGACAGATCTCCAAACCCCACCTTTGACCAAACAACACATCTGTGAGATGGTTTCATCAAGAGGCATGGCCAGCAGTACATTTTATTTGTCACAGCACTTCCAGTGAGCCAGCTAACTTTGTCAAACCAGGAGAGCTGAAAAGACCTGTTATTTTTCCCTATCTTTTGCACTAAATCAATCTTAGGTGTTGATCTGCCCTGCTGTTTAATTCTAAGTTTTTCCTCGTAAGGAACACTTTCAAATGGCTTCGCCAAAATCAGGTCGACAATATTAGCACCGTCTGCCATCGTGCGCAGTTTCACCCACGACGCTAGCCTAGCCTACTAACGTTATATGAATGAATGAATGAATGAATGAAGGAATGAATGAACGATCTAAAAAAAAAAAAAAATGTACTCTGTAAAACTGAAACAAGAAATGTGGTGTATAATTGTGTGAAATGTATGATGAAAATCAAGCAATTTCGCCAAGCAAATATCAAAGAAATAGGTTGCAGCAGTTTTTATTTTGACTGAACTTGAGAAATCCGCGATGGGACTGAGTGCGAATAGCTTCAGTGATTCCTTATAGTACAGAATCGCTGTCAGTCAAAAGGAGATGCAGTCTTTCGACAGGACCCTCCAATCATCACGCAGAAGCTCGGAGTCTGGGCCAGCCCACTCCCCATTCACCCCCAGAGACGCTGAGCGTCCGTGGGCGGGACATTATCGCAGCGTTTATCCAATGACCGTCTAGTTTCGAAGCGCTGGAAAAAAACCGTTCAAAGCAGCCCCATTGAAGTCAATGGACGCTGGGCTTCAATAGGGAAATGCACTGTGACGCTGCGGGAATGTATGAGAAGGAAATCGAATCAGCCGACCTGCTATATGTAACTGATTCTGAACGAACTCGTCTTTGAGATGAACGTTTTCTAACACATTTTTAGTCAATAAAATGTTAATACAATAGTACATATTTGACCATTAATTTTGTGACATTATAAGGGAAGCCGAGCTTCCCTTGCAGTCTTAAAGAAATCGCCTCTGCCATAGAAGGCCCAAAACTATTCCCCCGACCCAAAATCTATTGCTTGTCTAAAATATTGACTTATATTTTACATTGTTTTATTTTACTTAATAAATGTTTTGAGAAGTCAATGTTCCTAAGACATTATTTTATTACTTCATAAACCAAAAAACTATATTACTCATTTACTATCTGTTACTGAATTCTAAATAAATGGTTATACTGAAAATTCAATTCATTTTTTAATTAAAAAGCCAGCATTTTAAATATATATTTACATATATTTTAAATATATATTATATATTATTATAAAGTATTTGATATCTATCATTATTTTGAAGTATATGTATAATTTACTTATTTTTAAAAGATCTCACAATGGTATATACTACAGTTTTCTATGGAGAAATGGTCTTGAATAAAGAATTGCACAGATGTTACAATGTGTTCAACAATGGCTTCAGTATTTATTTAATTATTCCAAACAGGTCACACAATATTACAAAAATATTAAGTGCTGCATGTCATACATAACCAGAATGCCCTCAGTCAAAGGCAAGCATCAACTTTCAAAACATTCAAAAATGGGTATAAATACAAATCAATTTATGTACAATACCAAAAAAATAATCCTCATTGAAAAAAAAAAAAAAAAAACAACACTAGAAAAACTCACTCCCCACTCAGTCACAAAGTACACACAAGCACACATTTTTTTCAAGTTTTCTTAGGACAGGTCACTTAGCTTATCTCTGCAAAGTAGAGGGAAAGCTTAAAAATGCATCAGCATAAAAAAGTCTAAAGATTTCAAAATGTTGAAAACTTTTCACAGATAAGTCACTAGATTTGCTCAGACTGCATACTGACATTTATGAGGCTCCGTGAAGAAGATCCAAGCTTTACAGACCTGAAATGCGTTCAGTAAAAGATTAGGCTAAAAAATATCAAAAACTATTCAAATTTATATGTAAATTTAAGTTGGGTAGGTAAATTTGATATGATAAAATTACTCCTAAAATTGGATTTCCATTCATTACCTCAACAATTTGAAAATCTGCATACTGCATCTTTAATTTTTACCCATTTAACAGGGAAGTTACATTTCCTGTTTTAAAATTTTCAACAGAAAAATGGTAGCACATCAGGATGTGTTATAAGAATTTTATTATTATAATTGTGTATATTGTTTATAGTTAGTAGGTGCTCATAGTTCTCTACAGGTCATGTCAAACCTCCATGCTAGTCCAAGCATGGAGTAGACATAACTAGATAGACATGGGTTGCCATGGTACTTCTGCACCTGGAGCTGGGGCCTTGAGGGGAGTGTGTATGCAAGATACGCCTCCCACTGACAGCCCCCACTCAGTGATATAAAATGTAATGTTTTGTTTACTTAGGTAAGCAAAACGCACTATGTACCTTTTGTATATATCTGTGTACTTTGCTTCCCTTGCAAGGAATAAAACCTGGCCTTTCGCTTTTATAATATAATCTGTCTCCGTGTCTCTCTGGATAATATAAGGATATAGAATTCTTTTAACATATAGAATTCTTAAAACATTTGGTGCCGTGACCCGGATCTCAATATTCGTTGTTTCTCATACAAAGAGGTGAGCTGACGTGCACGGAGAAATGCACAAAAAGCATTTCTTGTAAGTCCCAAGCTGTGCTATTTAGCAGTAATGGCCAGATATCCCCTCTGTGTGTGTGAACGCGATGACGAGATCTGCTCTGAAAAAAAAAGAGAAGAGCAGAGAGACGAGAGGACAGAACAGACAGTCTGGCTGCGGAACAACTGGACTATTGGACTGAAAATTCAGGTAAACAGCTGTTTAATTTATTTTTTGGTGTGTGTGGGTGAGTTTGTAATTACCGAAGCTTCCGGAAGTAGTAGTTTTGGAAATCTGTATGTTGAGCGGGCTGCATGAAGTTTACATCAGTAGTTGATGTGTTTCCATGAAGTTGGCCAGCATATGAGATTCTTAAACGCTGAAAGATCGAGAACCTAAATATCATCTAATGGTGAGATTCGCTTTATCAAGAACCTACATGTAAAATCTTAAAGGGTGAGGTTTAAAGCCGAAAAAGTATGTGTTTTTGATCAAGAACCTACATGTAAAGGGTGAGGTTTTAAACGGGATATTCTGATGTTAATCTGTGTTAAAGCTTGTTGTCTTGCTGGATTTTAGTTTGATAGATACCTTATGCTTTGTAAGTTTTTATGGTGTTTCTTGAAACTGACTCGTGCGTTTAGTTCATTGGCCGTGACAAGTGCGAACCTCTATGCGAGATAGAGCACCTGATTACAATAAGAGGTATGAGGTCTAAAGAGCTTGTCTAGAGAGCACAAGAATTTATCTTAGATTAATAATCACGTATCGTAATACGCCACAATCGAACTGCCTTGCATAGCTAGTATTGTTGGTTTTAATGAATGGAAAACTCGAGTATTAACCATTATCGAGAACCTTACAAAAAAACAACTAAAGGTGAGATGAATGAGTCCGAAGTCAATGTGACTATAAAAAAGGCCTACGTAATATTGATTCCTACAGATGATTTTTAAAAGCCCACGAGAGCTTTTGCTGGAAAAATGTTCACTGCTGGTGATGAGTTAGAAAAAGCCCACTGAAAGTGATTATACTGAGAATTGTTGGCAATACTGAGAATTGTTGACCTAAAAAGTTAAAGATAACAGGTGTGTTTGAGAGAATAAATGTGTTATGAATGGGCCATTGTTGGATGAAGAATGAGTCTAATGATGTGAATCAGAATAACGGTAATGTTTTTGTTTAAAGAAAGTTTGAACAACATGAAAGAGAAAGGTAGCTTCCATAAGCTATTTTTCTAGTTTGAGAAAAAACAGATGTAGAGAAGAGTACTTCAAAACACTAATCATTTGTATTTTGTTTAAATGTTTCTGATGTTGTTAAATGTTCCCTCTCTCCGGAAAACAGTGCTCTCTCCAAAACTTCCTCTGCAGCCCACCTCCCACATGCTCCTTTTCGGCTGAAAGAAGCTGCAGACAGACGAGCAACAGCAAACACGGAAGCGGTAAGATAAACAAATTCACACTAACGTTTATTTGTTTTAAATTTTGATCTATTGAGATTGACCAAAAAGGTATTTGTAAAGTGTGTTTGCAAATTGGATGAAACTTGAAATTAATATGAATGTAATGTATTTCTCTGAGGAAAAATGCACAATTGCCATTGGAGGCGAGGCGAGGTGGAGGTGGGCGTGACAGGCGAGAGGGCACTGAGAGGAGGAGGAGGAGGTCGAAACTGGGTCCAGACGAGAGACGAGGGAATGACCTCATGAACTGACCGCTTCAACTAACAGGTCAGGTACATAAACACATAAAGACACATGAGACACATGTAACTGCACACACATAAACACACATGTTAATACAGACACATAAAGACACAAACACGGACACATGAGACACACATCTACAGAGGAGAATGTGATTTTGGTTTATGAGAGAAAATAATGAGTATTCTGTTAAAGAACAGAGTTGGTTTTATATTTTATGTGACATGGAAATGTGAACATTAAAGGTTTAAAGAAGTTAAAGATCCAACACTTGGATCTAAAATAAAATTAGTGATTGATGTTTAGCTAAACAATTTAGTACGAGACTTAATAGAGGTCCTTAATATCAGTGTGGTTCAAATCACACGGTATAACGCCAATAAAAGAGTGAAAATGAATACTTTGTAATTGGAAGAATTTAAATATATGTTTTAAAGTTGAATTGCACAGAGTAAGTTTATAAAGATAATATAACGTTATAGTTATGGGCCATAAGCTCATATTTAAAAGAAAACAAGGTTACCTGAATCTAAATAAAGAAAAGAATCATTTATGTATTTCTCTGGTTTGGTTTTGACAAAGTTTTGGAGACAGTGGATTCAAAGCAACCACTGTTTGGATTCACGAGGAATGTTTAAACACAAGATAACATTCTATGCAAGTCAAGGTAACAGGGGCTCCACAGCACCCTCCTTTTGCTCCCAAGAGTGAGAAATGTTTTGGGTTTTGTTTTTTAGCTCCACAGACATTGTAGGAGCCTTTACATTAAACAAACTTTTAATGTTGAGAAAAATACTGAGTTATGAATGTCAGTGACAGAAACAGTCTGCACTGAACTAATATGTTAAATAAAGTTTATGATGCTTAATTATGAAAACTGTTTGACCTTCTGACAGGTCTGTTGATATGAATAAAAGTCCACATTTGAGTTTTATTGAATCTATGAAACATGATTTGGTAAACTAAACGATTGAATTAATGAGATTGAATATGGTTTTTGAAAACTTAAAGTTTAAGTAATTGGAGAATTGAAATGAAGATAGTTCAAAATAAATAATAATCATTATTTATTTTGGTACTTAATAATTAAGGTATAGTGTCATATACATACAATAAAGATTTAAACTGTAATGTAAATTGGTAATCTGGTTTTGATGATTAAAAACATATCTATGTTAAAACAGTTCAAACTGTTAAAACGATCTTAAAGGTTTTATTTGAAAAATTGAAAGGTAATGAGAAATAAATAAAAAAGATAATTGTTAAACTAACAAGGTGAATTGTTAAAGTTTAAGAGCATATGCCAATGGCTCGCTGGGTTTAATCACTGTTTGAAGTGATTTTAGATTTTTTTTGAGTACAGGGACTAACACAAGGTCCTTTGAACAGACGTTAAGTTTTTGTTTTGGTTTTGATCAAACTTTTGGTCGTTGTAACCTAAAGAAAAAGAAAAAAAGAGGTTAAGATGTTACATTTTATTGAATGAACAGTAATGATAATTACTGATTACAATTTTGGTGAATTTGAATAAATAAAGAGAGACACGTTATTTTAATTTTACACTTGATGTTAAAAGTTTCTGTTTAACATTGAGTGAGGTGAATTCTTTATGTGGCATCTGAATGCCAAATTAGTGGAAACATGAAAATAGTAATTGATAAAACGTTTTTATGTTACGTTTAAATTAAGTAATATGGGAAAAATACAAAAACAAACTGGTTTATTGTATTGAGCACCTGGTGGTAAAACTGAGTTTTACAAAGACAGTATAGAACAAATCTATACTGAACAAAATCCTGAAGAAATTTAGTTTAAAAATAAAGCAGAATTTAAGAGGAAATTTGTTGATTTTATGGTTGGTCTTTCCTTTAAAAAAAAAAAAAAAAACGACAGTCACAAAGGTGATGGTGTTTTAGAGGAAAGCAGTGTGAACAGAGCAGAGGCTCTGTGGTGTGTTCAAGCAGCTGGGACATGCTGCTGTTATTGGTTTAACCCCAGAGGGAGGGGTCTGGACCTAAGGGTGATTAAGAAATTTTGTTTTGAAGTAAGAGAAAAATGTGTTTTCTTTCTAAAGAAAGTAATTTAAGGTAAATTAAACAATATTTTGAGAATATTCTAATTTAAAAGAACATGTGAAATAAATTGTGAATTGAAGGTGAATGTTTAAAGGTTTGTGAAAATAGATCATGAGAAACCAGTTCTGATCTATATAAATTATTTATGTTTGCATCAACTGAGTTAAAATTTATCAAATTGTGGATGATACCAATTACAGTTACAGGTAAAGACCTACAACTAATGGTAACTAAAAATAAAACTGAACTAAACAAAGTTAAGGTTTAAATATAACATAAACAAAAGTGATGCTATTTGTAAAACATAAAGAAGATGAATAATTAGAAACGCTAATTAATGAAATAACAATTTAAGGTGGTAATTGGAAAAAACCAATCTGTTTTGATTTTATTTTTGATTTTTGTTTTATTTTGTTTCATTTTGTTTCATTTTGTGGTATTTTGAGCCATGGTTGTCCCACGTCTCAAAAAGGGGGGAGATGAAGGTTTAAACAAAACTGTGTTAAAGTGCTGAAGGGATGCTTGGTTAACCTAATGGTTAGCATGAGGCTGAAACAACAGTGTTTAATACAGTTAAAAGTTTAAATCAAATAATGAAATAAAGAAAGTTGACAGGACTTTTCTGGAGAAGCACTGTTTAGTCTGATTAAACCTTTTCAGATTAAAGTAGATTTCCAGCAGACCATATCTGTGGAAACAGGGTTTATCTGCTGTTTCAACTTTATGGTTTGATCATTTTAAGAGCTTTTATGGTTTTAGTTTGGCGAAAACCTAGGAGAGCACTTTCTATGGGTCTATAATGTCAGATAACGTTCTGATTTGTTTGTTTGTTCTTTATTTGGATGGAAGCCAACTACAACAAGTATACCAGTTCAGAAAAGGAGTTTTGAAAATTAATATAGCCACCACCAGTAAGAGCTAATATTAACATAGTTCTTTGAACTTATATCATCTTGGTTTACACCTGTGAAGGGAAGTACACCTGTGAGCAGGGCTAGTGACGGGGTCACATGACTTCCTGTGACATCACTCTGAACTTGACAAACGTAGAGATCAGAGACAGGTGCAGTGCAAAGCAGAAGTCTGGAGGTTTTGTGAAAGTAAGACCATTAGACCAGCGTTGCCTGCTGACCGGAAACATGCGTCCTTAAAGGATCCTCGTTTTATTTGTGTTCACATACAATGTGACGGAGAACATCGTGAGTGGAAACTCACACTTTAGGAGCCAAACAGCAGCTCCCTCAGGTTCATTTGAGAGCCCCATTTACATCGACAGAGGTGTCCTTCGAAGGTGTCCTGAATGAATATAAGGCTAAAATTAAATTAGCATTAGGATTTGAATGTTTACCATTTGGGACAATTTATGAAAATGTGGATTAAATTAAGTATTTTTATAAACAACAAAGGTTTATGAACTGTATTAGAGATGCTGTAACTGTTAATTAAAACTGGAAATGAGAAAAAAATGGTCCAAGGACTGGACAGAACAAAATAGCACTGAGCATGCTTTTAGCTGAAAAGGGGGGATCTACAAAAGGATTTCCTCCAAAGTAACACAGGACTAGTTACAGCAGAACTAAAGTCTTTGAGAAAGGACTTCAAACTCTAACAGAGGAATTAGAATATTCTGGTATAGAGAAATTAATTTTGACCGGGTTTTAAAACATATTTGGAAAACTGACTGGGATTTTAGAATCTGTATTGAGATACAGTACATGTACTGTATGTTGTTGCACTTCCATTGTCTAATAATGTTTGTTTGTGTTGCTTTACATGTACCGGAGCTTGTTGGTGAGATTGATGAATGTGGCCATTGCTGGGTCAACATTCCTGGACATGCACCTGCCAACCGACTAAGGTCAAGGCTTTGACCTCAGATGAACACTTTGATATCTGAGGGACATTATTGTTTGCATGTACACCAACGGGACAACAGCTCCAGGACGGATCATACTACAGACCTAAGGGCCGTATGGTTCATTGAATTGATTATGCTGAAGAGAATTGATTTTAATCATTATGAATGTGCATATGTCTCACTCCATGTGTTTTTCTTTTCGTTACAGGGACAGAAATGGACAGGCAGGGACAGGCCAGAGATCTTGAGTCCAATGGGTTGACCAGCTCAACCTCTGGCATATTTTTCTACTTTATTTTGGAGTGACACTGTGTTTTGATTTATGATTTATGGACATTTATGATTTATGGACTTTAAAGAATTTGACTTTGAAGAATCAGTGCATTACTGTGTGGGTTCCCATTTGATTTGAAACATATTCAATTATAATCATTTGTTGTGTTTGTTTTGACATGTGTTGTAAGTTAATCATTTGAAGTGATTACATACGTTTGATGCTTGATGTTTGTGTTTTGTCACCGCCTTTGGGGCAAGGGGTGGATAGAAGAGTTTTTCCCAGCTTTAGGTCATTTTACCAATGGGTCAAAATGTTCTTCTGGCTAGGTCAACGCCCTGCTGGGTTTTCGCTTCTGTCATAGTTTACAACTCACACTCAAGCTAGTAGGTTGTTTATACTAATGGTTATCAGCATAAAGAGGGGGGAATGTTATAAGAATTTTATTATTATAATTGTGTATATTGTTTATAGTTAGTAGGTGCTCATAGTTCTCTACAGGTCATGTCAAACCTCCATGCTAGTCCAAGCATGGAGTAGACATAACTAGATAGACATGGGTTGCCATGGTACTTCTGCACCTGGAGCTGGGGCCTTGAGGGGAGTGTGTATGCAAGATACGCCTCCCACTGACAGCCCCCAGTGATATAAAATGTAGTGTTTTGTTTACTTAGGTAAGCAAAACGCACTATGTACCTTTTGTATATATCTGTGTACTTTGCTTCCCTTGCAAGGAATAAAACCTGGCCTTTCGCTTTTATAATATAATCTGTCTCCGTGTCTCTCTGGATAATATAAGGATATAGAATTCTTTTAACATATAGAATTCTTAAAACAGGATGTAAATGTTTAAGTCTTGCTGGATTAGATAAAAATTTGTCTATTTTAATGATTCTAAACTAATTTCCAAAGCAGAAATCACATTTCTGTTCAATGTTGCAACATTTTTAATTCTGCTGACTGCACCTTTAATTATTTCATTACCCAACACTGAAGCAACAAGGAATATAAAAATATTCCACAGAAATACAGTAGCTGTTTTTACCACTTGACCCAAAAACATTTAAAATTCCTAATTAAAATGACTATCATACAGACATAGGCAATAAAACAGATTTGAAACAAAGCTGCCAACCAAGAGATGTTCTTCTCACCTATAAGATGTGGTTACCCAGTTTCAGCCAAACTCACTAGCTTTGGGATCAATGAGTTGTCCGAACATGCACTTTTGGCACATTATTCTTAAAAAACTTGCCATAAAGCTTAAGGCGTGAGACGTCAAACCTGATAAGTCAGTAGAAACTAAGCACCTTGTAAGGTACAGTACTGTACATGAGTCTTAGGCCACCACTAGAATTGTTTTTTTAGTGATGGTATACCATACAACAGGTCCTAATGCCTTTGTTTAAAACATCCAGATATTACAAGAAAGGAGCGGAGTTGTGTTGGAGATATTGTCCGAATTTCTGACGGGCCATGTTTATTTTGTTCTAAATACTTTGTTTAATTTAAAACCGGAATTTGAACAGTCATTAAATGTGACTTAAGACTTGCACAGTGCAGTCTTTACTATACATGTAATACATGTGTGGCTCTACTTCAAAGTAAGTTGATATTCACATCTTGGTTCGGTCAGTAATGAAGATGTATTAATGATGCTGGCAGTTAAAGCTGACAGAATAAGTAGAATACAGATACAAGGCTGCCCCCTACAGGCCAAGGAGCAGCCCAAAGTGTGTCTGAAACAGTGTTTAACTTTATCTGTGAACACCTTTTCCAAATCCAATTCTTTTAACATGTACAAACTATATTTACACAAAGAGGGTACAAACCTCCTTTAGAAATGGTAGCTCTAAAACAAAAGACAAAAACATGGCTTAATGGTGTAGGCATTCAATTAAATAATTCTACATTCCCCCTTTTTTTATACAATACTTTAGTGATACCTCAGCTTTTTAACAGATCACCAAGGTCATAAGTGTCAAAGAAATCAGACACCCCCTCGCCGTCCTCCAGGCTCCAGGGGTAGTCATTGTGGTCGAGAGGAGGAGAGAAGCTGACAAAGGGCGTGCTGGGGTCAGGGACAAAAGATGTGCCTGGGAGCTGGTCCTCTGTGATCTGCAGCAGGCTGGGGGGCAAACCGAGCAGACACTCCACATCCAGCAGAGACGAGCCGGGCGCTGCGCCAGAAGAGGAAGTTGTAGGCACTGTGGATATGCAGTCTGTGAGGATAAAATACATATGTTGTTACTGCAGTTGAATAGGGAGAGTAATAACCACCATATGATGTTTTCATCATTTGAGTATGTGTCATTCAAAATGGAGTTGAGGTTTTCTCCATCTATTTTATATGTAGTTCTTTACAAACCACCCCAACAATGTCATGATTTTATTAATGAGTTTACTGAAATGCTTTCGGTTATTTGCACAGAATTTGAACAAATAGTCATATCTGGTGATTTTAATGTGCATGTGGATAATGTTTGTGACAGAAATGCCAAAGAACTTTCTACTATTCTTGATACTTTTGGTCTTTGTCAGCATGTTAATGAGCCGACCCATAACAGAGGTCACACCCTGGACCTGGTCATTACTAAAGGTGTTCATATTTCAGATGTCACTGTGATTGATGTTGCTCTATCTGATCATTCATGTGTCTTTTTTCATCTGTCCATAATTCCAAAAGTTGCTGTTGGACCTACTGTTGTAAAAAAGAGATACATTAACGATAACACCAGGACACAGTTTATGGAGGCAATCAGGTTTGAAAATGCCTCATCAGGTCAGGTTGATGATTTGTTGAATTGTTATACTTCAGGTGTTTTAAATGTTATGGACACCATTGTTCCTGTTAAGGTTAAAGTGATCAGGACGAGGCAGAAGGCTTCATGGAGCAATGCTCACTCTGTCAGGGCACAGAAAAGGGAATGCCGAAAAGCCGAAAGAAAATGGCGTAAATCGAAATTCTTAATTCATTATGAGGTATATAAAGAAAATTTGCATGTTTTCAATCAAACTTTGCAAAAAGCAAGAGAAATATTCTTCTCAGAGATCATTAACAACAATAGTAACAACCTGCGTGTCCTGTTTGGTACAGTGAACAGATTAACAAACCCTCCAGCTCCATTTCCACCAGAATTAGTTTCCACCACTAAATGCAATGAGTTTACATTGTTTTTCAACGACAAGGTTCAAGGCATTAAACATGCTACAGTCCAAAGGGCATAAAACAACACTGCAGCCACCTAGGAGACACTTGGTTGGTTTAACACATTTTACACAAATTAATGACAGAACAATTGTAAAAACTGTCTCCAGCCTGAGTTCATCCACCTGCTGCCTCGATGTTTTACCCACTAGATTTCTAAAATCAGTACTAAGCAGTTTGTTACCACAACTCACTGATATAGTCAATAATTCCTTATAGTCTGGAACATTTCCAAGGGCCTTAAAAACTGCTGTCATTAAGCCTCTCCTAAAGAAGAGCAGACTTGATGCTACAGTGCTCAACAACTATCGGCCCATATCAAACCTGCCATTTTTAGGGAAAGTCATCGAAAAAGTTGTATATCAACAACTTAATGACTTTCTATTACTTAACAACTGCTTTGATCCTTTTCAGTCAGGATTCAGGCCCCATCACAGCACTGAGACTGCACTTATCAAAGTCACAAATGACATCCGTCTGAGCACTGACGCAGGCAAAGTCTCTGTCTTAGTTCTGTTGGACTTGAGTGCTGCGTTTGATACAGTGGACCATGAAATCCTGACACAAAGATTAGAGGAATGGATAGGTATCACTGGAACTGCTCTTAAATGGTTTCAGTCCTATCTTGTTCCACAGGGGTCTATCTTGGGACCTCTATTATTCAATCTCTACATGCTTCCTTTAGGCCAGTTAATACGCAGCTGTGACGTATCATACCATAATTATGCAGATGACACTCAGATTTACATTTCACTCACAGCAGGTGAAAATGGACCAATCTATTCACTGTGTCACTGCATCGAACAGATTGACACGTGGATGCAAAATAATTTTCTCCAACTGAACAGAAACAAGACTGAACTAATCATCTTTGGGCCACAGAAACAAAGAGAAAGTGTCAGCAGTCACCTCGTGTCTCTTTCTCTAAAATCTAAAAATCAGGTTAGAAATCTAGGGGTCATCATGGACTCAGACTTGAATTTCCACAGTCACATTAAGTCAATTACATCATCTGCATTTTATCACCTTAAAAACATTTCCAGAGTTAAAGGGATGAAGTCTCAACCAGACTTAGAGAAACTTATCCATGCTTTTATCTCCAGCAGGTTAGATTACTGTAACGGCCTGCTCACTGGTCTCTCAAAAGCGAGGGTTAAGACAGCTGCAGCTTATTCAGAACGCGGCTGCTCGGGTTCTAACCAAAACCAGGAAGTACAACCACATCACGCCAGTTTTAAAATCCCTGCACTGGCTTCCTGTTGCTCAGAGAATAGACTTTAAAACAGCACTGCTGGTTTACAAGTCTCTAAATGGTTTAGCACCAGAATATATCTCTGACATGCTAGTTACTTATGAACCTCCTCGGACTCTGAGAACATCTGGGACAGGCCTTCTGCTCGTGCCCAGAGTTAGAACTAAACAGGGTGAAGCAGCGTTTAAGTTTCATGCAGCAAAAACCTGGAACAGCCTCCCAGATGAAGTAAAACAAGCCTCAACTTTAACAATGTTCAAGGGGAGGTTAAAAACCTTCCTCTTTAGCTCCGCCTACACTACAACCTAAAGTGTTTGTTTTTTCTTTTATCTGCACTCTTCTTTTTAAAATGTTTTTATTTTTTTTCTTATGCTTCTTAATATAAATCTTGTAAATTGTCTTTTATTCCTGTAAAGCACTTTGAGTTACCCAGTGTATGAATTGTGCTATATAAATAAAATTGCCTTGCCTTGCCTATTCATTCATACACAGACATTCATACCAGCAGCGGCTCGCCCATAGAGGGCGCTGGGGTGCCGACCTCCCTGTCAGTTTTTATTTGTATTTAATTTTTTATTTAATAATAATAAGCTTTTAACAATCTCTCATTTTGAAAAATAATCTGTTAATGACATGCTATTAATGGTTTTACTTTAGAATGTGTTTAGAACTCTCCAGAATGATATTTGCATTCACTTCATGTTGGTGTAGTAGTAGCCAATAGGCTGTCTTCCCTGGGCTCCAGTTCGCTCAGCCCAACAGTGCTGGAATTTAAGCCAATGGTTCCCCTGTTGCTACGCAAAAAAGTTTATATTTTGCCAATCATCGTCGTCGAATTTTATGGTTTGGGGGCTCTGAAAATATCGCCCGTGATTAGAGCAGTGCACCTGCTGCACCACGAGATATTTACCTCAGAGGAGTACGAGTGCAGTATGGAGGCGCTGAAGACGTCGAGTAGCATTAATGTAGTCGTGGGAGTTGAGCTAGCCCCAAATTCAGTTAAATCTCTACACCTGTATCCTTTGAAAGAAGAACATTAGCGGAAAAACTAGTTGTAAGCCAGAAGTGAATATAACCCAACATGCGCGAGAAAAGGAGTAAACCTACAAGAGATCATTTTCCCGAGGTTGGTTCAATCGAAAGCTTTGGCTTACTAGCTGTGGTTACACCAATGCAATCTTTTGCTTCCCTTGCTTACTCTTTAAAACAAGTGCTTGTGATATCTCGTGGACACAGACAGGGGTAACAGACCTGAAACATATGTCAGAACGCATTAAGAAACACGAACGGGCAAGAGTACATATGGACAACTCTGTGAAGCTAGCCATGCTAGGCCGAATTAGAATAGCCACACAGCTAGATGAGGGACACCGCATTGCCATAAGAAGGCACAACGAGGAGGTGGACAGGAATCGGCATATTTTGTCAAAGATCATTGATGCCGTGAAATTTTGTGGTGCCTTTGAACTTGCTTTGCGTGGTCACGATGAGAGTGACGCATCAGAAAACCCTGGCATTTTCCTGAGTCTAATTGATCTCATGGCCTCAATCGACCGCGAGTTGGAGGTGCACCTGGAGAACGCCACTGTTTTTAAAGGCACTTCGAAGACCGTGCAAAATGAACTGTTAGACTGCATGTTGTCAGTTCTCAGAGACCGCATTCTGGAAGAGGTGAAACAGTCGGACTATATTGCCATTCAGGCAGACGAGACAACCGACATATGCACTCATTGTCAGCTTGTGCTTGTGTTACGGTACATAGATGGCCACAACAACATTCAAGAACGCTTTTTTTGAGTTTATTGCGCTTCCAAATGCGACCGCTGATATGATTGCCACTGCATTATTGGAAAGGCTGAGCACCATCCTTCCTGCGGGACAAGAGGGAAAATTAATTGCCCAGGCCTATGATGGTGCCGCAGTGATGAGGGGTTCTACTGGTGGAGTGCAGCGTAAAGTGCAAGATGTCTACGGGAGTGCATACTACGTTCACTGTTATGCGCATCAGTTGAACCTCATTATGCAGCAGTCAACCTCCCACATCCCAAAGAGCGGCCATTTTTTTTCAGATGTAGGGAGGTTTTCTACATTTTTTTCCAAGTCATTCAAACAAACGGCAGTGCTGGATGAAGTGGTGGCACACAGACTTCCAGTTGCTTCAACAACGCGATGGAACTTCCACAGTCGAGCTGTTAACACCGTTTACGAGCACAAAGACGAACTGGTTAAGTGCTTCCAAACCATTCGAGACAGAGGAGACTTTGATGCCATATTGAAGAGAGAGGCCGGGGGTTGTATGAGAATGTTGGAAGATGAGGTTTTCTGTTTCATCCTGGCGTTATTCCACAAAATCATGCCACATGTAGACATGCTGTTTAACCATCTGCAGAAGAGGAACATAGACTCTGTCTTCATCGCAGGGATCACCCAGAGGTTCACTCACAGCATACAGGCCATCATGTAGGCTATGATTTTGCATATTGGCTAAAAAACATGCTTACACACGTGGACAAAAATGTTGGTACCCTTCGGGCAATGAAAGAAAAACTCACAATGGTCACAGAAAAAACTTTATTCTGACAAAAGTAATAATAAATAAAAATTCTATGAATGTTAACCAATGAAAGTCAGACATTGCTTTTTAACCATGCATCAACAGAATTATTTAAAAAAATAAACTCATGGAACAGGCCTGGACAAAATTGTTGGTACCCCTAACTTAATATTTTGTTGCACAACCTTTTGAGGCTATCACTGCAATCAGACGATTCCTGTAACTGTCAATGAGACTTCTGCACCTCTCAGCAGGTATTTTGGCCCACTCCTCATGAGCAAACTGCTCCAGTTGTTTCCGGTTTGAAGGGTGTCTCTTCCAGACGGCATGTTTCAGCTCCTTCCAAAGATGCTCAATAGGATTGAGGTCAGGGCTCATAGAAGGCCACTTTAGAATAGTCCAATGTTTTCCTCTTAACCATTCTTGGGTGTTTTTAGCTGTTGTAATACTCTAGCTACTTTTAAATTACAACTATGAACCAAATGTACTGTGTACTAGAACTGTAATTTATAGGTTTTGGACCAGAAGGTTCGGCTGCGTACAGAAGTAGTGACGTGAATGAGACTCAGACAAAGGCTTTAGATTTTTTGTAAAAAAAGTGCCGGCTTGTATTTTAAAGGTAGGGAAATAAATTTTCAAAATAAAACAATAAAATGATCTCTTTGGTAACAACAATTTCCTTAGTAACAACCGTTTCCACAATTACAGTAGTCACATGTTCTTACCTGGGTGCACCCTTCTAAGTTCACATTCAATTTGAAATCAAAACAATATAAAAAAAGAATAAATCTGATTATGTCATTAATAGCTAATAACATTCAGCAATACACTTGTAATCACCATACAACAAAACCCTTATTTCAAAGGAATTACTCTTCCCCACCCTTAGTCCACTTCCTGCTGAAAAATGTGTATAGTCCGTAAAGTCCTTAAAGTTCCAGGTAAGTTAAAAGTCAAAATGTTCCAGGGAAATGTGTGTGTAAAGGGGCAGCAAGTGAAAATGCGTGGAAGGGGTTTTTGTTGCAGTGGGCCTACCGCACTGCACCGTGCAGCAGAGGATCCAATCAACCAGTTCGTCCAGTGGGTTGGCTCGCCATCAACGACAGGTCCGCCCAAGGAAAAAAAAAACCTGACCTGTCAGATAGTGTCATAAAATACTATAAGTGTACAATTAAAAGTACTTTGCACAATCTGTTCTGACTGTAGCTTATTGCGTCTACAATTTCCAAAAATCATGAAAACTGAAATTTTGCTGTATTACGGTCTAATACATCTTTTCTCTTGAGGTATTGTTCAAATCTTTACATTAAATTACAAGAACATTTTTAAACAAAAGAAAACTGCAACACACTGCTTCAAAACTGTAGTAAAATAACAAATAGTAATAACTCCTGATAAAACATTTTCTCAGTATAAACATTACATTTTAACCATGTGCATTTCACATTGAGCTTAAACAGGAGAAAGAAAACTCACCGATCTCACGCTGGGAAAGGCTAAAGCTAATATTAGCGCCGTCTCCAGCCTTGTCTACAACCAAAAGTGCAAAAAAACAATGAATTTCTAAGCTATAGCAATGTTTTCAAATAACCATGTCAGAAAGAATCTTTAACATCAGTAACTGATAGTTTTAAATTGTCTCTTCAAGTCTAAAATGTACCTTTTATTTGATTTTTCTTTGCCTGTTTTTGCCAGTGCCTTGTGTGCTCGCGTTGGAGGAAAAGAGAGAGGCCTGTAGAGTTGTGACGTTCGCGAACGAACCGATTCTTTTGAACGGCTCACAAACATGAACGATGGGAGCCGAGTCGCAGCTGGAGGGGAGCCGTTCTTTCTGTCGTTCTTTTTTCCTATGCGTATCTCACACAGATGCACACAAATGAGCTCCTCCGCGAGACAGAACGGTTATAGGGGGAGGGGCGCACCCAGCGCAGGCCGACCCTTTACAGCGTGATGATATTAGTTATTATTTGTGCACGTATCCTTCACGTGAGTACTCCAGTGGAAAAAACCCTGCGTGCCTCTGTCATTGGGTAGGACATTAAAAATGTTCTTTTGTGATACTGTTCTTGTATAGAAATTTTTCACTAAAAGCTGTTTGCACAGACATTCATTGCAGCCCACTTTGTTATTGTTCATTGACTTGAAGGGGCTGATGTCCTATTTGCAAATTTTACAGTAGTAATAATATGTAGACATTTGTACTAAATGTAAATCCAAAATAGTGATGTCACTGTCTAAGCAGAGGGATTTGTGCAACCCTATGGAATATAGTCCACACATGACAAATGAGGTAATAATCAATATTTCAGAATAATTCAAACTCAGATATTGGTGTGTGATATCTGAGTTTTAATTATTTGACTACAAATCTCACCTCATCATTCCTCCCAGTGATTAATTCCAGGATAAACTGAGATGCCCCCAAGCTGGCTTCTTAAAACAGACTAAATATTTAAAAAGAGCCAAAGAGCCGTTCTTTTGAACGGCTCTTTGAAAGGAACGGATCGCGAAGATACGGATCCCCTCAAAGAGCCATAAATCCCATCACTAGAGGCCTGGGCTGTGGCAGCGCAGGTGGACTGAGGGGGCGGGACAATGCGCCGTTTAACAAACGCTCATTGGTCAAGAGCTAAATGTCACTCATCTACGGGTTAACTCATTGATTGCTGACAATTATTTTACTTCAAATAGAGACAGTGTTTCTGGGCATATTTACTTTTTTTTTTTTTTATTAGAACCATTATTAAATATGGGTTACACCGTGTTTTGGGTCATTGTCCTGTTGCAAGACCCATGACCTGCGACTGAGACCAAGCTGTCTGACACTGGCCAGCACATTTCTCTCTAGAATCCCTTGATAGTCTTCAGATTTCATTGTACCCTGCACAGATTCAAGACACCCTGTGCCAGATGCAGCAAAGCAGCCCCAGAACATAACAGAGCCTCCTCCATGTTTGACAGTAGGGACAGTGTTCTTTTCTTGATATGCTTCATTTTTCCGTCTGTGAACATAGAGCTGATGTGCCTTGGCAAAAAGTTAAATTTTTGTCTCATCTGTCCATAGGACATTCTCCCAGAAGCTTTGTGGCTTGTCAACATGTAGTTTGGCATATTCCAGTCTAGCTTTTTTATGATTTGTTTTCAACAATGGTGTCCTCCTTGGTCGTCTCCCATGTAGTCCACTTTGGCTCAAACAACGACGGATGGTGCGATCTGACACTGATGTTCCTTGAGCATGGAGTTCACCTTGGATCTCTTTAGAAGTCTTTCTGGGCTCTTTTGTTACCATTCGGATTATCCGTCTCTTTGATTTGTCATCAATTTTCCTCCTGCCGTCCAGGAGGTTGGCTACAGTCCCATGGATCTTAAATTTCTGAATAATATGTGCAACTGTACACTGTAAAAAAAAAAACCGTAAAAAAACGGTCAAATGACTGGCAGCTACGGCTGCCAAACAAAAACCGTAAAATTAAAGTAAAATATCTTAAATCCAATAAAGTGCAAATACTTTAATTTTACGGTTTTTGTTTGGCAGCCGAGCTGCCAGTCATTTGACCGTTTACGGGTAAAACTGTTATTTTATGGATTTTTCCTAGATTGTAATGACACCTTCAATAAAAGTGATGCACTAATAGTTTTATGGGAAAACACTGTTATTTTACAGGTATTTCCTAAATTATTACAGTCAAACACCTTCAATAAAGTGATGCGCTAATAGTTTTATGGGAAAATACTGTTATTTTACAGGTATTTCCTAAATTATTACAGTCAAACACCTTCAATAAAGTGATGCGCTA
Source organism: Perccottus glenii (assembly GCA_024416835.2). Lineage (NCBI taxonomy): Eukaryota > Metazoa > Chordata > Actinopteri > Gobiiformes > Odontobutidae > Perccottus > Perccottus glenii. The sequence continues at coordinate 7,424,843 of CM044565.2, read as the reverse complement.
ATAGTTTTATGGGAAAACACTGTTATTTTACAGGTATTTCCTAAATTATTACAGTCAAACACCTTCAATAAAGTGATGCTAATAGTTTTATGGGAAAACACTGTTATTTTACAGGTATTTCCTAAATTATTACAATCAAACACCTTCAATAAAGTGACAGCACTAAAGGTTCTAATGACAAACACTGTTATTTAACAGACCTTTGCTAAATTATAACGATCAAACACATTCAATAACTTGTCAAGACGTGCTCAAGGTTGTACATTAACAGTTTTATTTTTGGAAGACAAAATAAGTCTGTAAAAAAAACTGTATAAAACGGATTTAAATAATTTCCGTAAACATATAATCTAAATTAAATGGAATGATTCAGTTGATAAATTACAGTATATATCTTAAATTAAATACAACGTTTTAACTAGTAGTTATAGAACAGTTATCAAATTCTCAAACTTTAGGATTAAAGTGAAATTTTCTAAACATACTCTACACAAAACTGATACATACAAGATTTCACACCACTATTGATTCTAAACATTAAAGGGTTAGTTCACCCAAAAATGAAAATGATGTCATTAATGACTCACCCTCATGTCGTTCCAAGCCCGTAAGACCTCCGTTCATCTTTGGAACACAGTTTAAGATATTTTAGATTTAGTCCGAGAGTTTTCTGTCCCTCCATTGAAAATGTATATGCGGTATACTGTCCATGTCCAGAAAGGTAATAAAGACATCATCAAAGTAGTCCATGTGACATCAGTGGGTTAGTTAGAATTTTTTGAAGCATCGAAAATAATGTTTTGTCCAAAAAAAACGTTATTCAGCATTGTATTCTCTTCGGGTCTGTTGTCAATCCGCGTTCAAGACTCAGCAGCGTCACAGCAATCCTGCAAACGGCCAGTAATCAACTGGATCCTTGGTGCATCTGGGAGGAAAAAAAACCACACTATGATTCTCTTAAAAAGGATGATTTAAATTATTTTTGTTTCCTTTAAACAAGCTTAATAAATTGTATTTAAATTGTCTGTTTGTCTTCTGTTTTGTCTGGTATCTAAAACTTGTGTCTGATGTGACAAAAATGTGCATCACCAAAAGAAGGAACATGTAGATTCACAACAACAATGGATTATTTCTCTCAATTTTCTCAATAAAGGATTGATGATGATTATGCGTTAAAAAAAAAGGTCTAATCTCCTTGAGTGCGATTATTAAAGTACTGGAGATAGTTCACCCAAAAATGTATATTCTGTCATCATTTACTCACCATCATGTCTTTTCAAACCTGAAATTTCTATTTTGTCAAGCATTAAAAGTAGATATTTTTGAAGAATGTTGGCAATCAAAATGCATAAATGTTTGGAATAACATGAGGGTGAGTAAATTATTTGGGAGAATGTGCCAAACTCTTGGAGGGCCAGTGTAACCTTGCATCACATTGTAATAGTTAGACTTTGTTCCCTGTATTTATTAGCACAGTCTACAGCAGCGGAGGAGTGATATTAAGTTACCTAGGCAACCTACCGTCCCGACTGTAGTGCGCTTCTGTTCTGTTTACTTTCCGGCGCAGTACTAACCGGAGCAAAGTATAATTCCCGCTGCTGAGAAACTAGTTCCAGTAAATGTAATGCAAACATTGAGATGCAAGTGTAGTTTGAGTTCTAACATTATTCTCTCAACAGACATTTACATCGGTAGTCTGGCGTTATAATCGATTTGCTTTTGGTGTACTGTGGAGTGGGTAAAACTGTTTTAATGGCAGGCTACAGGATCTATTGACTCGCGCTAGCCTAGCGGTGCTAGGCTAGCGCGAGTCACACACATGCAACTATATGGGCCGATATCCCGCCATCAACAGTAGATTCAAAAACCTAGTTTGCAGATTCTTCTAGAGTCAAGGAGTAACGTTATGGTTCGAGTTCCTCTCTGTCTAAAAAGACAATGTTCTCATTTCACTCATTGTAAAGCTCCTATGCTAATCTAAATAACTGTTAGCTGACAATATTTACACATGCAAACAACACATAATATTAGCATACTACATTGAAATATGTAATCGCGTTTAGATTATCAACTTAACACACTATATTTTGATGTAACGCTAGCAGATTTTTTATAAAATAAAAAGTTATTTAACGTTACCTTCCAGATTGCATTATGTCCTTTACGCCTTGTTAAAAAAATCGTTGTCCATCTTCCGTGTTTGTTCTTCATTTACATCCTGCAACTCGCTCAAAATAAAAATGTAGCAGTCCGATGTAAACCAATCCATGTTTAAACAATATAAAAAGCCACAGAACAGAAGTTAGTTAATACTGAATATCCCGAGCAGCAGCACCGCCCTCACTCACTCACTCACTCACTCACTCACTCACTCACTCACTCCAACTGACGTATTCAAATTTGAACTGTAAAGCGCGCGGTTGTTATTGGACAGATTCCTGGATCACACTCAGAATAACCAATCATTAAGCCTGTAGTCTCAGACTAAAATGCATGTTTGAGCTGTTTTACCTGAAAGCAACTTGCACTGACATGTCTTAAAATATGTCAGTGCCATTGTTTTGTCTCAAGATGCACACATAATGTATTTTTTTATCTAAGGCACATTTTTAAAAGCTAATCGCATGCCCTAATTAAACTAAGGTCTAATCCTGTCTTAATCTAAACTGGATATAAACCTTTAATATAATGAGCTACACATTTTTATTCTAATTTTACACAACTTTGTATGTAATTTAAGAAAACAGAAAACCACTGTATAAATAATACAGTAATTGTACTGTATAAAAAAATATTTACTTTAAAATAACAAGGAAATATGTTAGATTATTAGTATGGATATAAACCTTTAATATAATGAGCTACACATTTAATTACACTTTATTATTGTAATTTTACACTACTTTATACGTAATTTAAGAAAACAGAAAAATACTGTATAAATAATACAGTAATTGTACTGTATAAAAAATAAACATTACTGTAATTTGACATTACTGATATAATCCTTAAATTAACAGACAATTCATTAATTTACAGATATTGTTTGTAATTTTACAGAGTTTTGAATGTAATTAAAAATAACAGAAAAATACTCTAAAAAATTTACAGTTATTTTCTGTAAAATTAGGATTTTTTTTTACAGTGTAGTCACAGGAACATCTAGCTGCTTGGAGATGGTCTTATAGCCTTTACCTTTATCATGCTTGTCTATAATTTTCTTTCTATTCTCCTGCGACAACTCTTTCCTTCGCTTCCTCTGGTCAATGTTGAGTGTGGTACACACCATGTCACCAGACAACACAGTGACTACCTGAAGCCCTATAAATAAGGCCCACTGACTGATTACAAGATTGTACACACCTGTGATGCTAATTAGTGCACACACCTTGAATTAACATGTCCATTTGGTCACATTATTTACAGTCTTTTCTGGGGTACCATCAATTTTGTCCAGGCCTGTTTCATGAGTTTATTTTTTTAAATAATTCCGTTGAAGCATGTTTTTTTTTTTTTTTTTTTAATTTTCCCAATATGATCCTAAATTTGACCCAGTGAACATGCACGAAAAGTCATTTTTATTGGACCCAGACTTCAAGCTCGGCGAAAAATTTATGTATTTGAAGTCCCCAAAAAAAAATTACAAAAAATGACTCAGTGGCGACCCCTAGAAGAGTCAAAATACATTGGGCCTATGGAAAGTGAAAGTAACTTTTTTCCAACGTAGAAAAATGACACTTGGAACATCCATAGGACACCTCAGGGCAAACAGGAAAGTCAATGACAGCAACACCCTAAACTCAACAGGAAGTCCGCCATGTGGGGTGAAACGCGCGGCCACTAAAATCGCACCCCTTGCGCAGAAAGATGCAAATCATTGTGTTTTAATCGAAATGGCCCCAAATTTGGTGAGTATCATCTAGACACATGTGCCAACCAAAGTTGCGACTTTATTGTTGATATCTTATCAGGTATGGGTGTGGCAAGCCTGTAACGAGGTGGCCATTTTTGTGAAAATAAAACGTCTCTTAACTCTCAAACGGCTTCTCGGATCGAGTTGGACCCAAAAAGGCGTTTGTGCACATTCATGACCTGAACACAAAAATATGTAAATAAAAGGGTTATCTTTAGAAATGGCTCTCCAGCGCCCCCTACAAACTTATAATGGGACCCAAGAATTTAGTTTGTCATAGAGACATAAAATTTGGTACACACATCTCTTATGTCATGACGAGCATAAAAGCCAATGACAACCACCCCCTATCTATAAATGTGTTGCCATAGCAACATCACAAATATGTGGAAAAAGTCAATGGGAAGTGAAAATTTTAGTTTGTCGTAGGCAAATGAAACTTGGTACACACATCCACCATGGGCTTATGAACAAAAAAGCCAATGGGGACCACACCCTATCACACACGGGAAGGCGGCCATTTTGAATTGAAAATGTGAACCGACTTAAAATACACCTCTTTTTTAAAAGAACACAGACAATAGCTGCTTCATTCCACAGACACCAAACTTGGGCAAAATGAGCTAAACACATGTATGTAAAATAGACAGCTGTTTTTCTCGACGTTTTTGCTCGAGTTATATATTTTTTTCATTATAATTTGGTATATTTTTTTTTAGTATAATTTTTCTGTAAAATGATCCTCAATTTGACCCAGTAAACGTGCAACTAAAAGTCATTTGTATTGGTCCCAGACTTCAAGCCCGGCGAAAAATTTATGTATTTGAAGTCGCCGAAAAAAAAATACGAAAAATGACTCAGTGGCGACCCCTACAAAAGTCAAAATACATTGGGCCTATGGAAAGTGAAAGTAACTTTTTTCCAACGTAGAAAAATGAAACTTGGTACATCCATAGGACACCTCAGGGCAAACAGAAAAGTCTATAACAGCCACACCCTAAACTCAACAGGAAGTCCGCCATGTGCGGTGAAACGCGCGGCCACTAAAATCGCACCCCTTGCGCAGAAAAATGCAAATCATTGTGTTTTAATCGAAATGGCCCCAAATTTGGTAAGTATCATCTAGACACATGTGCCAACCAAAGTTGTGATTTTGTTTATGATATCTTATCGGGTATGGGTGTTGCAAGCCTGTAACGAGGTGGCCATTTTTGTGAAAATAAAACATCTCTTAACTCTCAAACGCCTTCTTGGATCGAGTTGGACCCAAAAAGGCGTTTGTGCACATTCATGACCTGAACACAAAAATATGTAAATAAAAGGGTTATCTTTAGAAATGGCTCTCCAGCGCCCCCTACAAACTTATAATAGGACCCAAGAATTTAGTTTGTCATAGAGACATGAAATTTGGTACACACATCTCTTATGCCATGACGAGCATAAAAGCCAATGACAACCACCCCCTATCTATAAATGTGTTGCCATAGCAACGTCCCAAATATGTGGAAAAAGTCAATGGGAAGTGAAATTTTTAGTTTGTCGTAGGCAAATGAAACTTGGTACACACATCCAGTATGGGCTTATGAACAAAAAAGCCAATGGGGACCACACCCTATCACACACGGGAAGGCGGCCATTTTGAATTGAAAATGTGAACCGACTTAAAATACACCTCTTTTTTAAAAGAACACAGAGAATAGCTGCTTCATTCCACAGACACCAAACTTGGGCAAAATGAGCTAAACACATGTATGTAAAATAGACAGGTGTTTTTCTTGACGTTTTTGCTCGAGTTATATTTTTTTTTATTATAATTTGGTATATTTTTTTTAGTATAATTTTTCTGCAAAATGATCCTCAATTTGACCCAGTAAACGTGCAACTAAAAGTCATTTTTATTGGTCCCAGACTTGAAGCTCGGCAAAAAATTATGTATTTGAAGTCCCCGAAAAAAAAATACGAAAAATGACTCAGTGGCGACCCCTAGAAAAGTCAAAATACATTAGGCCTATGGAAAATGAAAGTAAATTTTTCCAATGTAGAAATACAAAACTTGGTACATCCATAGGACACCTCAGGGCAAACAGAAAAGTTTATTACAGCCATATCGTAATTTCAACAGGAAATCTACTATGTTGGGTGGAATGCGTGACCACTTAAATCGCACCCCTTGTGTCTAAAGGCTTTTCATCTAAACAGCTCCAAATTTGGTGAGTTTCATCTAGACACGTGTGCCAAAAAAGTTATCAATTTGTTTTTTGTTACATTTGTGGCTGTGGTCGTAATGAGTCTGTGAAGAGGCAGCCATTTCTTTGGGAAATAAATGCCATTTCCCAATTGCCAGGATCCTTCCTTTGGAGGAGGCCCTCCAGAGCCAAGACTAGAGTCTTAGAAAACTCCTCAGAATCCTTTGGAACTTGTAACCTTGTACTTTTAGACAAGTAATATTTACATTTTGCCTTTTTAAACAGGGGGGTGCAGCGATTCCTGAGTCATCTCAAATCTCCAGCCAGTACTTTGTTTTTCGCCTTAGCCCAAGCATAATTTATTATTTTTAAAGGTTCAGACAGCTCCCAGGAAAACCAGGGATTGTGGAGACCTTTAACTCTAAATTACAAGGTGGTGTAGCAGGCCCCAGCAGTAGCACAGGCCCGGTTATTTGACATTACCGTGAAGTTTACGCTTTAAAGTACGTAAATGCAATCCTCCGAGTGCATGTGTCCCCGCGATCTCAAGGGAGGCGAGGGCCTTTATCGCCGCTTGCGGCTTTAATTATTATTATTAGGCCCGAGCCGGTGATGACCGGGAGGGCCTATTGTTTTTGCTCGGATTTTTTTTTTTTTTCCACCTATGATCCTAAATTTGACCCAGTGAACATGAACGAAAAGTCATTTTTATTGGTCCCAGCCTTCAAGCCCGGCGAAAAATGTATGTATTTGAAGTCGCGAAAAAAATACGAAAAATGACTCAGTGGCGACCCTACAAAATCAAAATACACTGGGCCTATGGAAAGTGAAAGTAACTTTTTTCCAACGTAGAAAAATGAAACTTGGTACATCCATAGGACACCTCAGGGCAAACAGAAAAGTCAATGACAGTCACACCCTAAACTTAACAGGAAGTCCGCCATGTGGGGTGAAACGCGCAGCCACTAAAATCGCACTTTGCGCAGAAAGATGCAAATCATTGTGTTTTAATCGAAATGGCCCCAAATTTGGTGAGTATCATCTAGACACATGTGCCAACCAAAGTTGTGACTTTGTTTATGATATCTTATCGGGTATGGGTGTGGCAAGCCTCGAGGTGGCCATTTTTGTGAAAATAAAGCGTCTCTTAACTCTCAAACGCCTTCTCGGTTCGAGTTGGACCCAAAAAGGCGTTTGTGCACATTCATGACCTGAACACAAAAATATGTAAATAAAAGGGTTATCTTTAGAAATGGCTCTCCAGCGCCCCTACAAACTTATAATGGGACCCAAGAATTTAGTTTGTCATAGAGACATGAAATTTGGTACACACATCTCTTATGTCATGACGAGCATAAAAGCCAATGACAACCACCCCCTATCTATAAATGTGTTGCCATAGCAACGTCCCAAAAATGTGAAAAAAGTCAATGGGAAGTGAAATTTTTAGTTTGTTGTAGGCAAATGAAACTTAGTACACACATCCACCATGGGCTTATGAACAAAAAAGCCAATGGGGACCACACCCTATCACACACGGGAAGGCGGCCATTTTGAATTGAAAATGTGAACCGACTTAAAATACACCTCTTTTTTAAAAGTACACAGACAATAGCTGCTTCATTCCACAGACACCAAACTTGGGCAAAATGAGCTAAACACATGTATATAAAATAGACAAGTGTTTTTCTAGACTTTTTTGCTCGAGTTATATTTTATTATAATTCGGTATATATTTTTTTATTATAATTTTTCTGCAAAATGATCCTCAATTTGACCCAGTAAACCAACAACTAAAAGTCATTTTTATTGGTCCCAGACTTCAAGCCTGGCAAAAAATTTATGTATTTGAAGTCCACGAAAAAAAAAATACGAAAAATGACTCAGTGGCGGCCCCTAGAAAACTCAAAATACATTGGGCCTATGGAAAGTGAAAGTAACTTTTTTCCAACGTAGAAAAATGAAACTTGGTACATCCATAGGACACCTCAGGGCAAACAGGAAAGTCAATGACAGCAACACCCTAAACTCAACAGGAAGTCCGCCATGTGGGGTGAAACGCGCGGCCACTAAAATCGCGACCCTTGCAAAAAAAGATGCAAATCATTGTGTTTTAATCTAAATGGCCCCAAATTTGGTGAGTATCATCTAGACACATGTGCCAACCAAAGTTGTGACTTTGTTGTTGATATCTTATCGGGTATGGGTGTGGCAAGCCTGTAACGAGGTGGCCATTTTTGTGAAAATTAAATGTCTCTTCACTCTCAAACGCCTTCTCGGATCGAGTTGGACCCAAAAAGGCGTTTGTGCACATTCATGACCTAAACACAAAGATATGTAAATAAAAGGGTTATCTTTAGAAATGGCTCTCCAGCGCCCCCTACAAACTTATAATGGGACCCAAGAATTTAGTTTGTCATAGAGACATGAAATTTGGTACACACATCTCTTATGTCATGACGAGCATAAAAGCCAATGACAACCACCCCCTATCTATAAATGTGTTGCCATAGCAACGTCCCAAATATTTGGAAAAAGTCAATGGGAAGTGAAAATTTTAGTTTGTCGTAGGCAAATGAAACTTGGTACACACATCCAGCATGGGCTTATGAACAAAAAAGCCAATGGGGACCACACCCTATCACACACGGGAAGGCGGCCATTTTGAATTGAAAATGTGAACCGACTTAAAATACACCTCTTTTTTAAAAGTACACAGAAAATAGCTGCTTCATTCCACAGACACCAAACTTGGGCAAAATGAGCTAAACACATGTATGTAAAATAGACAAGCGTTTTTCTAGACTTTTTTGCTCGAGTTATATATATTTTTATTATAATTTGGTATATATTTTTTTATTATAATTTTTCTGCAAAATGATCCTCAATTTGACCCAGTAAACGTGCAACTAAAAGTCATTTTTATTGGTCCCAGACTTTAAGCCCGGCGAAAAATGTATGTATTTGAAGTCCCCGAAAAAAAAATACAAAAAATGACTCAGTGGCGGCCCCTAGAAAAGTCAAAAAACATTGGGCCTATGGAAAATGAAAGTAAATTTTTCCAATGTAGAAATACAAAACTTGGTACATCCATAGGACACCTCAGGGCAAACAGAAAAGTTTATTACAGCCATACCGTAAACTCAACAGGAAATCTACTATGTTGGGTGGAATGCGTGACCACCTCAATTGCACCCCTTGTGTCTAAAGGCTTTTCATCTAAACAGCTCCAAATTTGGTGAGTATCATCTAGACACGTGTGCCAAAAAGTTATCAATTCGTTTTTGATACATTTGTGGCTGTGGTCGTAATGAGTCTGTGAAGAGGCAGCCATTTCTTTGGGAAATAAATGCCATTTCCCAATTGCCAGGATCCTTCCTTTAGAGGAGGCCCCTCCAGAGCCACGGCTAGAGTCTTAGAAAACTCCTCAGAATCCTTTGGAACTTGTAACCTTGTACTTTTAGACAAGTTATATTTACATGTTGCCTTTTTAAACAGGGGGGTGCAGCGATTCCTGAGTCATCTCAAATCTCCAGCCAGTACTTTGTTTTTCTCACCTTAGCCCAAGCATAATCTATTATTTTCAAAGGTTCAGACAGCTCCCAGGAAAACAAGGGATTGTGGAGACCTTTAACTCTAAATTGCAAGGTGGTGTAGCAGGCCCAAGCAGTAGCACAGACCCGGTTATTTGACATTACCGTGAAGTTTACGCTTTAAAGCACGAAATGCAATCCTCCGAGTGCATGTGTCCCCGCGGTCTCAAGGGAGGCGAGGGCCTTTATCGCCGCTTGCGGCTTTAATTTATTATTACTTTTGTCAGAATAAAGTTTTTTCTGTGACCATTGTGAGTTTTTCTTTCATTGACCGAAGGGTACCAACAATTTTGGTGGGAGCTGTCGGGAGTACAGTTTTCCTACAGTCGAGGCCGATTTGAGAAGAGTGAGCCTGCCGCGGCCGTTCGTCTGTAAAAGCCCGAGTGCTATTCGTTGTGTTCCGTACAATAATGGTCGTTTGTTCTGATGCCAACGGCAGACTGCCGGTTGCTCCATCATGGCCGGGCCATGAGGTGTTTAACTTATCTCCTACTGCTCCCAGAAACCCTTAAAAAGTCCAAGCAGGTCGGTAAGCTCCCAGACCTTTATAGAGAGAGAAAGAGATGTGAACCTGTATTTACAGCTTCCATGTCACCCAACAGATGTAACTATAGCCTGTAGCTATGTCTGACAGCACATCAAACATCAACAGCTTTATTAATGGTTCGATGGTAAACCATTGCATAAGTTATGTTTTACAGCTTCTAGTCATTTATTGTGCATGCTACCTTATATTTACCAGTTGTTATTTTAACTTAATAAAATTGAGATATGTCATGCATGGGTTTGGTAACTGGGTTTAAACAAAATCTAAATGTAGCTATCAGCAACATTAATTAATAAAGTTAGCAAACACTAACCAGTCTGTTAAAATTAATATTTACCAGATACCAGATCAAGAAACTGACTGACTCCGTGAATGAAAGGCTTGTGACTGTTATCGAAAAGAAGGGTGGCTATAATGGTCACTGAGAATTTTTTTTATTTATTTCAGAAATCTTTATTTGTAAATTTTGAGTTTGTTTATTATTCTCACTTTAACAGGTGAAAATAAACAAGTGAGATGGGAAAATCTTTGTTTTTAGTTTCTAGTCCTTCAACCGGAAGGTAGGCGGTTCGATTCCCGCTCTCCCCACAGTTCATACTGTCGTTGTGTCCTTGGGCAAGACACTTAACCCACCTTGCCTCCAGTGACTGTAACACTGGTAATTACATTAGAACAATGTAAGTCGCTTTGGATAAAAGCGTCAGCTAAATGAATAAATGTAAATGTAAATATTCTCTTAAGAAAGCCAAAACTTTCAGGTTTGTTAACATTTTGGATTGACCAAGAGCACTGTAGTTGTACAATAACAAAATGAATCCTCAAAAATACAACTGTGCACACAGTAGAGCTGGAGCAAGAGACCTACTGCATCTCTCCTGACGTTCTTCTGAGAGATGTGTTCTCTCAGCTCCTTGCTGTGTTTCTTCAGACGTGTCCTTTCTTTTGCAGCTCTGGACATTTTTATTATAATTTGGTATATATTTTTTTATTATAATTTTTCTGCAAAATGATCCTCAATTTGACCCAGTAAACGTGCAACTAAAAGTCATTTTTATTGGTCCCAGACTTTAAGCCCGGCGAAAAATGTATGTATTTGAAGTCCCCGAAAAAAAAATACAAAAAATGACTCAGTGGCGGCCCCTAGAAAAGTCAAAAAACATTGGGCCTATGGAAAATGAAAGTAAATTTTTCCAATGTAGAAATACAAAACTTGGTACATCCATAGGACACCTCAGGGCAAACAGAAAAGTTTATTACAGCCATACCGTAAACTCAACAGGAAATCTACTATGTTGGGTGGAATGCGTGACCACCTCAATTGCACCCCTTGTGTCTAAAGGCTTTTCATCTAAACAGCTCCAAATTTGGTGAGTATCATCTAGACACGTGTGCCAAAAAAGTTATCAATTCGTTTTTTGATACATTTGTGGCTGTGGTCGTAATGAGTCTGTGAAGAGGCAGCCATTTCTTTGGGAAATAAATGCCATTTCCCAATTGCCAGGATCCTTCCTTTAGAGGAGGCCCTCCAGAGCCACGGCTAGAGTCTTAGAAAACTCCTCAGAATCCTTTGGAACTTGTAACCTTGTACTTTTAGACAAGTTATATTTACATGTTGCCTTTTTAAACAGGGGGGTGCAGCGATTCCTGAGTCATCTCAAATCTCCAGCCAGTACTTTGTTTTTCTCACCTTAGCCCAAGCATAATCTATTATTTTCAAAGGTTCAGACAGCTCCCAGGAAAACAAGGGATTGTGGAGACCTTTAACTCTAAATTGCAAGGTGGTGTAGCAGGCCCAAGCAGTAGCACAGACCCGGTTATTTGACATTACCGTGAAGTTTACGCTTTAAAGCACGTAAATGCAATCCTCCGAGTGCATGTGTCCCCGCGGTCTCAAGGGAGGCGAGGGTTTTATCGCCGCTATGCTTTAATTTAATTTATTATTACTTTTGTCAGAATAAAGTTTTTCTGTGACCATTGTGAGTTTTCTTTCATTGACCGAAGGGTACCAACAATTTTGGTGGGAGCTGTCGGAGTACAGTTTTCCTACAGTCGAGGCCGATTTGAGAAGAGTGAGCCTGCCGCGGCCGTTCGTCTGTAAAAGCCCGAGTGCTATTCGTTGTGTTCCGTACAATAATGGTCGTTTGTTCTGATGCCAACGGCAGACTGCCGGTTGCTCCATCATGGCCGGGCCATGAGGTGTTTAACTTATCTCCTACTGCTCCCAGAAACCCTTAAAAAGTCCAAGCAGGTCGGTAAGCTCCCAGACCTTTATAGAGAGAGAAAGAGATGTGAACCTGTATTTACAGCTTCCATGTCACCCAACAGATGTAACTATAGCCTGTAGCTATGTCTGACAGCACATCAAACATCAACAGCTTTATTAATGGTTCGATGGTAAACCATTGCATAAGTTATGTTTTACAGCTTCTAGTCATTTATTGTGCATGCTACCTTATATTTACCAGTTGTTATTTTAACTTAATAAAATTGAGATATGTCATGCATGGGTTTGGTAACTGGGTTTAAACAAAATCTAAATGTAGCTATCAGCAACATTAATTAATAAAGTTAGCAAACACTAACCAGTCTGTTAAAATTAATATTTACCAGATACCAGATCAAGAAACTGACTGACTCCGTGAATGAAAGGCTTGTGACTGTTATCGAAAAGAAGGGTGGCTATAATGGTCACTGAGAATTTTTTTTATTTATTTCAGAAATCTTTATTTGTAAATTTTGAGTTTGTTTATTATTCTCACTTTAACAGGTGAAAATAAACAAGTGAGATGGGAAAATCTTTGTTTTTAGTTTCTAGTCCTTCAACCGGAAGGTAGGCGGTTCGATTCCCGCTCCCCACAGTTCATACTGTCGTTGTGTCCTTGGGCAAGACACTTAACCCACCTTGCCTCCAGTGACTGTAACACTGGTAATTACATTAGAACAATGTAAGTCGCTTTGGATAAAAGCGTCAGCTAAATGAATAAATGTAAATGTAAATATTCTCTTAAGAAAGCCAAAACTTTCAGGTTTGTTAACATTTTGGATTGACCAAGAGCACTGTAGTTGTACAATAACAAAATGAATCCTCAAAAATACAACTGTGCACACAGTAGAGCTGGAGCAAGAGACCTACTGCATCTCTCCTGACGTTCTTCTGAGAGATGTGTTCTCTCAGCTCCTTGCTGTGTTTCTTCAGACGTGTCCTTTCTTTTGCAGCTCTGGACACCCAAAGCTGCAGGGTTTGTCCACCTGAAGAGTCGTGGACGGTTCGGCTCTTATCCCAGGAGAAATCCCCTTGGGCCCTGGGATAGGACAGGACCCAGAGCTGGTGTTCCTCCTGTGAGCCCTCTGAATACATCGCCCAGATGATGTGCTCTTTACTCTATAAATGATGGGACAGGAGCGACATCCTACAAACATAAACATAAATTATTACACCTTGGCTGTGGTCTTCAATGAAAGCCTAGAGTTAACCACAACAGTCCTATCTCGACTCCTCTTCCATTGACTCTGATTTGTCCGTGAGCACAATTCAAACATCCTTTAGTAATAATTACTTATCTACCAATAAAAAAAAAGTGAAAGGGAAAACAAAAATGTCTACCAGAGAAAAAAAGTACAAACTAACAAGTACTAAAGTACCTAAATAAACTACTGTGAACTATCCTAATGAAACCTGAACACACTGGATAATTAATGACTAATTACTGGCCATTGACTTATTTCTATCTAAGCAGTCATTATCTGCCTAAACCTAACTAAGTGCTAACTAACCTATTGCTCTGGAGTCAAGTGACCAACAGATCTCACAATTAATAATTGATCTAATAAATGCACTGTTTATATTTAAAATTTAGCTCATAAGTATATAAAACAATATATACATTTTAATAAAATATGTATTGTTTTAATTTCTAATTTTGGTAAAAAATAGTATTCATATAATAAATGTATAGCTACTACAATGTGTTGAGTTACATGTTTGGAGTTGGTTCATCTATTTCAGAGGGATTTTATTTATTATTTATTCACCTGGCCATAGTCCTGTCGAGGAGTTCTATCTGGCAGAGTCAGGTTAGTTCTGTACCCAACAAAGACAGACAATATACTTTGCAAAAACGTAACTAATGTACTCTAGCATTGTATCCAACATTTCGATCCACATCAAAAATGGGCAAAAATGTTCTACTTTCTTTGCACAGTTATCGTATCATAACCTCATGTTAAGTCATCCTCTACCGGCGCTTTGTTTTCATGACACTGAACCCAGAGCTCTAAAACGTGTACAATAAAAAGCAACAAAACCACACAGATGTTATTTTTTATTTTTGTCATCATTTTACAATGTTTACATCTATTTACAATCTTCATATAAAAGTCCTGGGATGCATCAGGGAACAAGAACACTGTGCACCACTAAACTTTACAGGACGAGTACTTTCTGTTGTGTCGGAACAATTTTTCCATGGAATTAAAGTAAATTATGTGTCTGGACTCAGAGACGTCCTGGTCCTGTAAAACCAAACAAGAAGAAGAAGTAAATGGACATTCACATTTAATCACAACAGTAGTTATTTTACAAATCAAAGGACTTTGACATGACTGAATTACAATTACTTATTATAGCATGTTACATTTTCTGAGTTACCTTTCTGAGACAAAACATAACACATCATCTCCAAAACAGCATACAATATAATGAATATTTTCAAAAGAAATATGATTGATTTTTTCTGTAACATGCACACTTTGCTTGGACTACTTCCACCATACGCCTCCATTAAAGACAGATAGACATTCTTTACGTTTTCAGGACTTTTGTTAGCTGTTAATTCCTGGTGTTCAAACTAAAAGTGGAAAAATGGCTTTTCAATATTCTGCCCCCTCGAGCTGGAATAGTTTACAAATGTTTTAAAACTCAAGAAGCCGATACAGCTCAGTTAATTTCATCATAAAATCATCAGAAACATTCATTTGCTGCTGTTTTTGAGTGTATGGTTCTTATCCTGGTAATATCTGTAAACGGTGTGTTGTATTTCTTGTTTTGAAACTGAAATCTGTGCTGCTGTCTTGGCCAGGACTCCCTTGAGAAATATATTTGTAATCTCAATAGTACCTTTCGAATTTAATAAAGTTTAAAGAAAAAAGACAATGCAGCAATTCATTTTCTTAGGTATAGATTAATGCTAAAGCTTCACACTGCCACTAGATGTCACCAACGAAGCTCAATATGTCTGCTATGGTATTATACAGTACAGGGGTGCAACTACCTTTTTTAGTTCAATGAGTAGCTCTATATATTTGTTTAAGTAATACTGTTTTTGCAGACTATATGTAGGCCCTTACGGTGTTAATTAAACTCTACCGGGTAAATATTACAAAATATAATAATGCAATATACTACTCCACTTAATGTTTCAGTTAGTCTGATTAAAAATGTGAAGACTCCACTGCTGTTGGAGTTTTCCTGTGAGTTCTGTGGCCACCACTGATTTTAGTGTTTGCAGTTCACATACAGCTGGGTCAGATCTAACATGATTCATGCAAAACAGGAAGGATTTGTGAAGCAATACAGTCATTTCTGACTGGCAGCTGAACATGACACATTGTTTACTCATCTTAGCTGACTGTTTTTCTTGTTGCACTACTTACTGGAAAAGGAACAGCCAATCACACACACAGGTTTTCCCACAACTGAACTGTCATTTTTCTTCCTTGTTGCTTCTATGTCCAGCTTTAACTAATCATCTTTGTGTTGTTTAGCTGCATCAGTTTTTTTTCTTTTTAAACGCACATGCATTTTATCACATCTAGTTTCATAAATTTATAGGTACATTTATCAAACCTATTTCCAATTATGAAAGCAGTCTCTCTCTTATCAGCTCCTTGCAACTGTCCCTTACCTGTTCAAACAAGGGGGTAGCTAGCTGCAGTAGCGATGCCGCACTGGTTCTGTTTGTTCCTCGTCATCAGGATGTAGCCCTTAAATCCCCAGTCCTCTCCCCAGCTGCAAAGAGACAAGACTTAACAATACTGTTCAATCCAGTGATAAGATGAGTTTGCATTAAAAGCCAAATCTAATGAATGGAATGTTCTTGGTGTATTGTCTATATTGAGTTCAATGAGTTTTAATATTTTAAAAGTTAAATAGCGCTAACCTGTTCTTGACCAGCCAGTAATCACTGCCTTTGTCTGATCCATAACCCACAGCCAGAACACCGTGGTCCAAATCATCACTGCTGCATTCAGGCTCATTGTACACTCCTGGAACACACACGAGAATATATTCAGTTTACAACCTTTCCGCAAATCTGATGAGAGGTTATCCCCGTTAGCTCCGTTTACCTGATTCATATAACTGGAAGGTTGATTGGGAAGCATCAATGGCCACAGACACAGGTCCAATTGTGGCCACAGCCTCCTTCAGTGCGCCCTCATCTCCCTTGGTGATGTCGATGTAACCTGTGCAAGTGGCTCCGACTGTGGCAGGGTTGTACCGGCATTTTCCATCCTACAACACCAAATATAAACAAAATAAACATGGTACCACCACATACTACGTACACTGTTAGGGTCAGTTATCTGTAGCCTATTTGGAACATTAAGTCATGTCCCTTCTGATAATTTGCCATGTTAAAACTGAACTGGGAAAAAAGCCTTTGACCATTATGCCCCTCACAAATGGAACAATTTTTAAACACTGCTCAAATTGGAAAGACTGGTGCCTAACATGCCTTTTCAAGTCAAAGTAATTGTTTTTTCTTTCTTCACACGACAGCACAGCAACGTCGCTACAGAAGAGAAGGTTGCAGAAACTTCACATGGCACCTTAAAAGACACTCATTAAACTTCCTTATCTTAAGACAGCTAACTATAGCTTTGGTTACAAATGCACCTAGCTAGTCCTAACTGGAAAAATGCATATTTTTGTATTATTTTCTTTTATTTGGTAAATATGATACAAAATGTTTCAAGATAATTCTGATAAAGCCTGTCCTGAGGAAGGGAAGAAAGCACAAACAGTAGCCTCGGGGTCGTGGTCAAAATTACAGACACATTAGTACGGTTTCTGTTTGTATTTTAAATGTGTTAACAGGATAGCAGTATAGTTCACACACTAAATAACCTTGTACAGTATTACATTTTCACTCACTTCCCTCAACTTTCCGTAACTTGTATGTTTAGTCTGCTGTAGTAGTGCTGCCACTGAAACCAATGTGTTAGTCAGAGCAGTTGTTTAAGGGAATGGGTCATGCACATTGGAAGTGCTTATCTTTTGAACTTTAGACTTAGACGTATAGGAAAAATGTTGAGTCATGTAAACACAGATCCTTTTCTAATTTGATTGTGCAGTTTAGTTGAGGCCACATCACTTGGCCTAATATAGTGTCATTTTTGTCCACACTACATTTAAATTTGAGGAGTGCTGTGTTACCTCCGCCTCATAAGGGTAAGAGTCCTCGGTGTTGATGCCTCCATTGGCCTCGATGTACTCAAAGGCCTGGTCCATCCAACCCCCCATGCAGCCCATGTTCCCGTAGTGTCCAGAGCAGTCCACTAGCTGCTGCTCACTCAGAGACACCAGTTTACCGGTCTTCCTGACGGTCTGGCCCTCCAGTGAGCCGGTCTGGATGACAAAAACTCAAATTTATAATTCATTGCTTTAGCATTTTGAAAGATTGCTTCCCAAAAGTAAAGTTTGGGAAAGATTAAGCAAGATAATAGAGAAAGGATTGACTTACAGCACTAAAGGCCCAGCAGGACCCACACTGCTTCTGGTCCTTAACAGGGGTGACGTACCCCTTGTCCCTCCAGTCCACAGTGTCGGGCAGATCTTTGAGCTCAGGAAAGTGGAGGAAGGTGGAGCCGTGGCGAGGCAGGGAGCTATTGAAGGACCTGAGGCATCCTTGAGACACCAGCTGCTTGTACTCCTCATTTGTCTGGTCAACACAAGCAAGTTTGCCACTCTTTAAGGTGACTGCATCTTAACACATCCATTCAACCAAACACAAAACTATTTGGCACAAGTGTAAATATACTTTACACAAGGGTTGTTTTGTTCAAACCAGGACTGAACCCTAGGCCAAACACACTCTAAACCAGTACAAACAGCGACCAAACCCAGGACTTAATAACGCTAAGCTAAAGCAGAATTTATGCAGGACTAAACCTGGAGCAAATGCCAGACTTAACCAGGACTAATTCAAACCTACCAGATCACCAAAGAAGTTCATGCCAAGGCGGTAGGACTTGATGCCCTGGTCGGCCATCATGTTGTGCACCAGCACCAGCTTGCGGTTGTGGATCCAGACGTCTCTGCGGTGAGCCTCCTCTGACGGGGAACTGTAACTCTTTCCTATAAGCGTCAGTCAAGAAAAAAGACTGAGTGAAATTTACATGTACAAAAAAGTACTCAGATGAAGTAAACATGTGAGGCCAGGAAAATGGAGGACACAGGACTTGAAATACACTGGGTTCTTTATTTCTCAAAGACTTCTCGCTCAGACTTAGGATTTAAGTCACTTCTAATCTCCACTAGCACTAGTCTTTTTTATTTAACAGCCTTTGTTGTTCTAATAAAATGGGTAATAATAATTTTCCTGTGAACTTGAATTGACCTTTTTTATCACCTGAAAACAGCTCTACCTTGTGACAGAAGGAGCTATTCTTAACGAGCATGTGAAAACAGAAAGGAAACACTTGATTTCCATTACTACATTTTGCAGTTAGCCATCTTTCACCTGCTTGAGTATGTAATAGAAGTTTTTCACATGAAGTACTTCGAAAATAAGTAAATGTGCTTGAGTAACTTTAACCATGTACAACGTAAAAATGTTATAGCTGATTTATTAAACAATAAAATGTGCAGAGGTTGTTCTCACTATATGTCCATTCAAAGATTATGCATTTCTGAGAATCCACCAAAATATTTCTATTCACAGAGGAGCCCTGTTGTTTTTTTTTTTACAAAAGGTCTGGGTGAAGATTTGTCTTACCGAACTTGAGTTGCCATGCATGGAACTCCAGATCTTCCAGTGAGACAGTAGCACAACTGGCCACCACCAGACAAGCAGCAACCACCAGCAGCAGCTTCATCCTGACACAGACAACACGAGGAAAGACTTCAGTACGAGTTTCACTTCACTTTCTGCTACCGGCACCAAGCTGTGACTGCCACTTCCCGCTTTGTTTAATCTGTCTTTTATTGGCTCCCTTTCCTCTTTACCAGTCTCGCTTCTGCACCTGCCGCACAGGAAGTGTGTGTGAATGTGCACGTGGTTGCTCTTACCTGTCAGTGTCAGAGTCTAGATAAAGGTAGAAACATGGGCGTCCCTCAGGGCTCATATATAGCTCCCTAACAGTTATGACTCAAGGTGTGTCAGGTGGAAGTCAGCTGCTCATGAACCAATCAACCAGTCAATCTGACACTTGCACTTCTGTTGATGACGTTGCATATTTACAGTCTTTATGGTGACTATATGGTTAAATATTTAGCTAGTTCCAAACCACAGATTGTTGCGTGGCTATATGCTAATTGACAAAGAGACATTATGCTTTATTTCCCCAAAATTAGCATAAGGGTATTTTTCTCTTCTGTGTCATTTCATTGAAACCTTTATATGACTGGAACATAGTGAAAGTAGCTGCTGGTTGTGTTTTTGATTTCTCAGAAACATGAGTACCGGGTAAGACTAGAATTTTAAACTGAAT
This sequence comes from Perccottus glenii, assembly GCA_024416835.2. NCBI lineage: Eukaryota > Metazoa > Chordata > Actinopteri > Gobiiformes > Odontobutidae > Perccottus > Perccottus glenii. Next base: position 7,404,893 of record CM044565.2, on the reverse strand, counting down.
ATAGCTGGTAAAAGCATACAACAACAAGTAGACAAGGTTAACTTGTTGGGCCTAGTCCTTGATAGCAATCTGTCTTTAACAGAACACAAGCACAGTTGTCAGAGCAGTTTATTGGATTTCCTACAACACAAAATGTATGTCTTTGTTATGCCTGACATTCCATTTCCATTTGAAGAGAATAAAATAGTTCTATCATTGAAAATAGATTTCTCAAAAAACTGTGGATTTTACTTTTACTCAAGCTGGCCCTTGGAGGTTTTCGTATTTTCAAATTTGTCCTGTGACAAAATTGCTATGCATCCAAGTACAACACCATAAATATGCTGATACTTTACTTTAATATCTCCCTTTCTCCTGACAACCTAAAGCCTATGGAAACATTAACTCAATGCCTTAAGGACATTATCACCTGGAGGAACCAAAAGGTCTTGCAACTAAACTCAGACAAAACAGACATCATTATTATCGGTTTCAAAATCAAGAAGACAACGCTTTCTTTCTTGCTTTAATTGATTTGTTACTGCACCTTTACAACAAAAGCACTTTGAGTTGTGGTTGTTTCCCTTGTCAAGCAAATGCTTCCTTTCTAACTTCCCACACATCCTGTTATGATTCTTCATATGACCTGTTTATATATATATATATATATATATATATATATATATATATATATATATATATATATATATATATATATATATATATATATATATATATATATATATATATATTATATTCCTCCACCTCCTACATCGGGACCAGGACCTATTTGACTAGATCAGGCACCGTTTTTTTTTCAAGAGAGGTTTCTTAAAGTAAAAGTTAACGTGGTCTGTTTTTAAACATTTGATTTATAACATAGCCTGTAGTAATTGCCCATTAGTTTGTTGACATGGCATCAATTAGAAAGAAAGACCTTCATAACTTTTTTCCTTCTTGATGCTGAGGGAATACTTCACCTAAATATTCTCTCTGTGTTTCCCCACCTCCAGCTTTACAAACTAAGCACTGCTTGATGGTAATTGCTGTATTACTCTGTCAATAATACTGTAAAACACTGGGTAGATTAGTAAACATAGTGTGTTCTTTTTTTCTTCAGAACTTGCCATAAAGTATTTACTGTATTGTCTTTTCTTTTTTCTTTTCTCTTCTCTTTTTACTACAGCGACCTAAATTTGACCGTTTATGTTTTACAATGTAACAGCAACCCACTTAACATTAACCCTTTGAATGTTTCCTAGAGTTTCACAACCTAATCTGTGAAATACATTTACTTCCACCTGCCACGCGATATAAAGCAGCAGCTGATGTTCAGATCTGCTGACAAAAAAGCTGTTGTCTTCCGGTGTTCTCTCTGTCACAAGGTCTAGTGTCCTGACTCCTCCATAAAGACACTCATGAGAAAAACAAGACTATGACTATCTACTTGACTATTATACCCACCCAAAAAATGTAAGTACTAAGGTAATGTGAGTAGTTTATAATGAGTCAAATTCAAGAAAAAGTTCTGTTGAGTTCAAAGATCAAGGTTTGTGTGTCTACAGGGTAGACAGTATATAGCTGCAAATTGTTATGTTCCTGTTGTAAATACACTTGAAATACCTTAAATAAAAAAACAAATAAATCCGTGCATACAAGAATAACAATGCAAAGGGAGTGCTGCATGGATATTTGAGTGACTGGGTGCTGGAACACATTAGTGTGGTATGATATCAACTTTATATAGCTTGCTTTGTATTTTTCTGTTCACCAGACATTTGGTGAGTGTTTGTGTCTGCCCTTACTGTTTGAATGCAAAACACCAGCTAAATCTGTAATAATGACAATGGTACGTATCCCAGGAGTTTTAGCAAAGGAACTGTAACAACCATATACTCTCATATATTTATTCACTAATACATGCTTTTTTGGGAGTACCTGGAGAGAACCTACAGTAACATCGAGATGATCCAGAGATAAAACCTTGCTGTGAGCCATTAGCATGGACCACTCTCTCTCAGAGCTTTCTCAGGCATGTGTCACGTGTGTAGTCTAGTCTGTCCCCATGGACTGAATTATGGAGCACTTCCGTAGTCATGTAGTCATTTTAATGGTTAGATTATATATTTTTGTAAGTTATCCATATAGAAGTTGCATTAAGAAAACCTTTTTTATGGCAACATTACAAAAGAAATAAATTGGTGTGTGCACATTTCAACTGTAAATTACACAGTGATTAACTTACTCCAGTAATTCTGTGTACTTAATAGAAATATTGACAATTTTGACCTTTATAGCTAATGTCTGCTGAAATACCACAGGCACCGTGTGTCATATTGAGGCCCAAGGCAGCTACATGAGCTAAAACAAGTAAACTGTAAAGTTTCTTGATGACTGCACATGTTGTATTTGCGTGCCCGTGTGTTTTATGTCGTCCATTTGCTTCCACGTGAAAGCAGTAATAGCTGTGGATAATACATCACTTATTGTAATTGTGGCACAAAGGATACAACAGATGCTTATTCTGTCTCCTGTGTCATTCTGAGCTGACCAAAAATCTGCACTCAGCACTCATCAAGTTTATGAGGAAGGACGTTCTCTAGGCTTGAAATCTTAACGTCCTTTATCTTTTGAATTTTGACCTTTATCTATCCAGGTAAAATGTTTGAGAACCAGTTCATTTACAAACATGAGGTTCCAGCAAGAATAAATAACATACACACAACTAGACAAAGATACACAAAACAACACATACAACTGTACTAGCTCCATAGCTACAGTCAGAAGTCACAGATTAAAGAAGAGAATAACAGTTAGATTGTCTAATCAGACAAATCTGATTCAAATCCCCTGCAAACAGATAAAGTCAGGTCCTGCTCAAACGGACTTAAAACTTGCAGTGTTCAATGTCAGGTCTTTGGGAAACAAATAATTTTTAATTAATAGTTTTATAACATTCATATACGCTTGATTTTATGTTTTTAACAGAAACATGGTTAGACAGCAGTACTGGAAATTTAACATTTTATCCAAAATGCAGGAAAACAAAAAGGGTGGTGGTGTATGTGCCTTTTTTTAGGGATAATATTCTTATCCAGAAGCTATCACTTGGAGAGTTTTCATCATTTGAGTATGTGTCATTCAAAATGGAGTTGAGGTTTTCTCCATCTATTTTATATGTAGTTCTTTACAAACCACCCCAACAGTGTCATGATTTTATTAATGAGTTTACTGAAATGCTTTCGGTTATTTGCACAGAATTTGAACAAATGGTCATATCTGGTGATTTTAATGTGCATGTGGATAATGTTTGTGACAGAAATGCCAAAGAACTTTCTACTATTCTTGATCCTTTTGGTCTTTGTCAGCATGTTAATGAGCCGACCCATAACAGAGGTCACACTCTGGACCTGGTTATTACTAAAGGTGTTCATATTTCAGATGTCACTGTGATTGATGTTGCTCTATCTGATCATTCATGTGTCTTTTTTCATCTGTCCATAATTCCAAAAGTTGCTGTTGGACCTACTGTTGTAAAAAGAGATACATTAACGATAACACCAGGACACAGTTTATGGAGGCAATCAGGTTTGAAAATGCCTCATCAGGTCAAGTTGATGATTTGTTGAATTGTTATACTTCAGGTGTTTTAAATGTTATGGACACCATTGCTCCTGTTAAGGTTAAAGTGATCAGGACGAGGCAGAAGGCTTCATGGAGCAATGCTCACTCTGTCAGGGCACAGAAAAGGGAATGCCGAAAAGCCGAAAGAAAATGGCGTAAATTGAAATTCTTAATTCATTATGAGGTATACAAAGAAAATGTGCATGTTTTCAATCAAACTTTGCAAAAAGAAAGAGAAATATTCTTCTCAGAGATCATCAACAACAATAGTAACAACCTGCGTGTCCTGTTTGGTACAGTGAACAGATTAACAAACCCTCCAGCTCCATTTCCACCAGAATTAGTTTCCACCACTAAATGCAATGAGTTTGCATTGTTTTTCAACGACAAGGTTCAAGGCATTAAACATGCTACAGTTCACAGGGCATACAACAACACTGCAGCCACCTAGGAGACACTTGGTTGGTTTAACACATTTTACACAAATTAATGACAGAACAATTGAAAAAACTGTCTCCAGCCTGAGTTCATCCACCTGCTGCCTCGATGTTTTACCCACTAGATTTCTAAAATCAGTACTAAGCAGTTTGTTACCACAACTCACTGATATAGTCAATAATTCCTTACAGTCTGGAACATTTCCAAGGGCCTTAAAAACTGCTGTCATCAAGCCTCTCCTAAAGAAGAGCACCATAATTATGCAGATGACACTCAGATATACATTTTACTCACAGCAGGTGAAAATGGACCAATCCATTCACTGTGTCACTGCATCGAACAGATTGATGTGTGGATGCAAAATCATTTTCTCCAACTGAACAGAAACAAGACTGAACTAATCATCTTTGGGCCACAGAAACAAAGAGAAAGTGTCAGCAGTCACCTCTCGTCTCTGTCTCTAAAATCTAAAAAACAGGTTTTATAAATATATTATATATTATAATAAATCTAGGGGTCATCATGGACTCGTCATCATGGATACACCTCCTAACAACACATACAACTGCACGTGGACAAAGATACACGAAACAACACAGAAGAAGTATGTAAAAACGGGAAACATAAGACAGTGAGAATGGTGAAGATTAGGTCAGCTAAGCCCAACAAAAAATGGGGAGGGGAAGTGTGTCTGCGTTTGTGAGAATAAAATCTGTGTGTCGAATGCAAGAGAGCAAGTGTGTATACATGTATGCATGAATGAATCATATTTATCAGCAAGAGCAAGCGTTAACTATAATCTGTGGAAGTTTCTGTTTGGGTGTGGAAACTGACATCAGAGATGTGAGTTTGACAGTATTTTGCAATGAGTGCGTTCCAGTCGTCTGCTGCTGCAAAGTGGAAGGAAATATGTCCAAAAATAGTGGCGGTTTTGGGTTTCTGGAGAAAATTAGAGACAAGCATTTTATCAGTTCTTCAGCTTTTTGTGTCTACTGCACCTGTTTCTGGCAGCATTTCCATTTTTTTATTAGATCCTTTCAGGTTTTGGTTCCATCTGGGACCACTTCACTAAATCTAAACAAAATCTTTAACACAGACACAGCTGTTTTTGGCCTCTTACTTTGTACCTCTGTTGTACCGTGAAGATGATTGTGTGACTGTAACACTCATGACCAAAACCAAGGTTAAAACAATGTGACTGTTCTCGGGAAATGCTAATGTTTTAATTTTGTAAGTCCCACTTCCTCATGCTGCCAAACACAGAAACAACTCTGCACTCATGATATTCAGATGAGCCTCCCTTTATGCTCATTTTGCATATATGATCAGTAAAAATTTGTTTTAAGACTAAGAGTTTGGGACAAGTATATCTAACACATTTCTTTTTTGCTGTGGTATTTTGGCTTTTTGCACATGACTGAAGAGTGGTATAGATTATAAAAAACACACTTATTTGAAAACCCATGACGTGATGAAACCATTCAGAAACAATCTGCTTTTACACTGATCAGCTGATGCTGTAGTATGTCTGCCAGGTGCTGAACCCCAAAGTTCAGCTAATGCAACATCATCTTACAACAATTTATACAACAGCAGGCTAGGTGGCGTTCTAAAAAACAACAGTAAAAACAAAACAAAAAATTATCACATTGAAAAGTGTGTGTTTTGATGGAGTAAGAATGCTGTCCTTGTGCGAACAAGCAGACAAAATGCAGTGGAATCTATTTAGTAAAAAGTGTTGCAGTGCAAACAGGCTCAATTTTTTTATTCATAACATTTCAAGAAATGTAGAGTATTTTGTAACCAGGGTGTTTAAGAACTTAAGAACTTTTTTGAATCCACCAGTAGATGGCAGAATTTTGCTACTCTTTCTAAAATGGAGACTAACCTTTTTTTGTTTGCAAGCGTGAGGTGGTTTAGTACCTAAAGGAGTTAGTCTTTAGTTAGTTAGTAGTTAGTCTTGGCAACCTTAGCCATAGTTTTGCAATAAGCAATATCTATTTATTTATTTATTAATAAATAAAAAAGCATAATATGGCTTTACCGTCAGTTCCTTTTCATAAACCACAGTGTTTTAATTGTGTAAAGAAAATAGAATCAGGAGCTGTATGGAAAATAATTAGTGTCACAGTAACAAAACAAACAAACAAAGCACTAAGTTATTACTTCAGAGTAAATTTTAAGGAAAAAAAGTCTGAATTCTGACTTCAGTCATGGAGAGAAGGGTCATCATGAAAGTACCTGGTCTTTAATAAGTACAGAGAAATTATCTAATCTGTGTAGGAAGACCAGTTTTGTCTCTGAGAAAGTGTCCTTTATTATCCCTGCTTTCACATTTTCCATTTCCAAAGCCATCTTCACTAGATCCACGACTTCTGTCGGATCAGAAACATGTTTTGTGAATGTTAATGGACTTTTAAAACATGGACTGATGGAACTAATATGGTCAGACAATATATGTTTATTCTTAAATTCAAATCATATTTGTCTGTCCATTTCTTTCAGAATTCAGTCTAACCCAAAACATTTACAGCAGCCCTAAGCCTCCTCTATGGATCATTTTAATATTATTTATAAAATGCTCGACACTGAATGCTTTGAGTTATTCAAAAGTGTGTTTTGAATGCACCAATAGATGGCAGCATTCCCTTAAAAAGGTGCATCTAATATTGTGTTTCTTGTTCTACAATGACCTCTTATCTACTCCTTTCAGTAAGTCAAGGCACTGCTTCCACTAAAAACAAGACCAACCTAAATATTGATATCATACATGATCAATTTGTATTTTCAACACCCAAAATGGGTTTATGTTGGTGATATAAACTTATTTACCACAGTATAGTTTTGTAATGTGACAAAAGCTGTGGTACATTTTAACAGTGGAGTAGAGGCAAGGCTACCGACTCGGAGCCCAGTGACAATACAAGTGTGAAAAGGCAGCGGGATGTTTGGCACGGGCCAAAGTTTGGAAAGCTACCCCCGGTAAACTCTGTCTAATTTCATTACTCTACATGTTTCCTCAGCTTAGAGCCAATCACATAGTTGGCTGCTCCGCAGGGGTCATGCATAACAGCCGCTAAATTGTGACAGTGGCCCACGCTGGCATACCTCAGTGCATAATCTGATTATCGGATCAATAACGCAGCAACATTTAGTGCATAGCTGGGATGGCTGGCCTCCGTTCTGGTTTCACATAGCTGGCATTCAGCACTCGTTCCCACTTTATAGGTGACAAAGTGTGAATGCAAGCAAGAATTCAAATGGAGCAGGCTTTTAAATGAGACGTACAGGGTCGATCTTCACATCTGCACTGCTCTCTCTAAGGCTTATGTTTAAAAAACTTTTGGGTCCCTCTTCAAATAGTGTAAAGCCACACTATTTGAAAAGGGACCCAAAAGTTTTTTAAACATAAGGCCTTGTTGTACCAACAAAATATAAACCGTAAACTTAAATTTTCATTGCACTAAATTTTTTGCCTAAATTCTAATAAACTCAGATTATTTATACCTTTAAACTTTAATTTAATCCTATTGCAGCAAAAATTAAACACCAGATTTTAAACTATGATCTATGTTTAGCTTTAAACTGACTCCGGAGGAGGTTCAACTTTTAAAATGCTGCTTTTTGGGATGCATTCAGCAATACAGTATATTATTCATAATGCTGCTGAGTGTGCCTTTAAACACAACTGTATGTGATGCAGAGCAACAGGAATGTAACTGTAGCCCCACTGCTGAGCTGACTGTAAGGGATTTGACCGCTGTCAGAAAATCATATTCACAAATCATATTTTTATTAATTGAAAATGGTTTCTATTACATACTACATACTAATCTTGTGTGACTGAGACGTATCTGAGACCAGAGCATATCAAGACCAAGGCAAGTCTTCATGTAAAGACCCAGATCCTGTCAGGCGAAGACCAAGTCAAGACTAAGATCATGGTAAGTTGAGACCGAGTAAAGACCAGGGCCGGTGTTCAAAAACATTTTAATAGATACAAGGGAACAGTTAAAAAAGTCCAGTTTCATGGAGGTTAGTGTGGAGGCAAGATTTAGAACAAGATTTTGAATTGAGTACGAATTATATGGTAAAATTAAAGGTTCTCTTTAAATCCCATGAGAAAGAAGTATGCCAATATTGGTCTTGGTTGGTCCTGACATTCAAGACCAAGTCAAAACTACAACACTAACCCAGATTGATTTACTAAAACCAGTTTAATTTGAGATAAATAAACTTAACTTTAAACCTGCTTGGTTTGGTCATTTAAAATTGTGTTTTAATAATTCATTTCATTTTTTAATTCAAACGTGCAGCCGGTCTTTTGGTGTTCACATTATGTCACATAAGGTGCACTGATTCTGCTTGGTGTGTTTCCACTTGTCTACAAAGAATGTGATTAGAAGTGAATTAGGCCTGAGATTAACAAAACAGGTCTGAGTCATTTTATAATCCATTGTGAACACAGTGTGTGCCCCATTACACATTAGTAATATGTACAATTAGCTATACTTAAAATGACTATACGTTGCATTATAACTAAGCAAAGGTCAGATGAGACTCTTTACAATAAAAATATTTATTGACATGACAATCTTCATGGGAAATATCACACAAAAAACATGTTCAAAGCCTCTAAGAGTGACACAGTGAGGTCAAAGGCTACAACAGAAGATAACCTGTAAGTACACGATCGTTCTGTTCAGAGCAAACAATACACAAGCACATTTCTGATATGTTTTTAAGAGTTGATTTTTATTCCCAGCCAAAGATTCATAGATTGATGAGAAATGCCACAAAAACACATGGTATGTTAGAAAACACTATACCAAATATAACCAAACAGCTCGGGGTATCACTTTACAATAAAGCAATGTTAATGCTAATAAACGACTTCCAATACATCTAAATATTATAACGTGAGGGTGGTTTTTCTCCTACAATGCATCATCACGGAAATTCCGATGGCTCCTATAGTGTATAAATAAAGTTATAATTATATAGTTAGTTAAAAATCTTTACATTTAGCTTATTATTTGAATGGATGAATGTACATATTATTAACTGTACGTCTCATTGTTTTGGCAAAAAGTGCATTATATAACACAATATAAGGGCTCACTATTTGGCAAGGGGACAGTCATCCTGGCATTTTTTATCAATTCATTAAAACAGTCAAATAATAATACAGTAATAGCTAGTAGTCAACATGTGATGACTCAGTATTTGCCAAGGGATGGGATCTTACAATGATCTGTTACAAATGTTAATAATAAATTTAAATAAAAAAGAGGGATGCAAGATAGTTGTTGGACAAATAAACGGTCGGCCATTAACGGGAAAACTAAACATTTAAAACATTTTTAATCAATCCAATAATTTAATTTAATCCAGCATCATATTAGAGTGCCTGGCGTTGAAAACAACAAAAAGCTAATCTATATAGTCACATGTATGACGTTATTTTACTTCGCCGCCATCCCTGCTCCGTCCATGCCTGGAACACCTCCCCAGGGTTAGGGTTAGGAACAGATCCGGAACAGATCCCTGAGCCACCTCAGCTGGCTTAATGTGGAGGAGCAGCGGCTCTACTCTGAGCTTCTCCTGAGTGACCGAGCTCCTCACCCTATCTCTAAGGGAGCACCCCGCCACCCTGCGGAGAAAGCTCATTTTGGCCACCTGTGTATGACCCAAAGTTCATGACCAGTGTTGGAATTAACAGAGTTAGAGTATAACGGCGTTACTAACAGAGTTTATCTAAGTAATGTAATTAATTACTTTTCCCATTGTTGTAACGTCAATATCGTTACTGAGAATGTAAAGTGTTGCGTTACTACAATTTGGTTGAATAAAGCGTGAGGTGTCATGCTTTGGCTACACATCAGCTGCTGCTGGAGAGAGCAGGTCTCACTGCGCGCTCTGACTACCACTAAACACAAGACAGCGTCAGCGACAATGGAGCCGGGGAAATTCAAAGGTGGCGTTCTCGAACTGGAAGTACCGGCACTACTTCTCGTTAATTAAAATTAAAGGCAAGAATGTTTCTGTAACATGCTATGTCCAGGAAAAAAGACTTTATCCACGTCTGCCTCAAGTAACTCAAATCTTATGAAGCACCTCACATCAACACATGCTAACACGACACTTGTTTGCTTCTCCTCCTGCGTTACAACCACTGGTTTAGTTGTTAAAGAGGAGTAATTTAGTATAGATTAATGTATTATTCATTTTCACTGAGAATGAACAACATGTTAATCTACAGAGAGTTGGATTTTGTTCTGTTTATTGTTCAATAATTTACAGGTACAGAGATTTACACTACTTCTACAGATTTGCACTACCAGATCTTCCTTTGTTTCTTTTTACCCTAGTTTACATTTGTGTTTCATAAAATTTTCACTTGAATTTTATTTTCAATATTTCTTTTTTATTTGTTTTTATTTCTATGCATATTAAATGGCAGACTGCAATCTATTGAGTTTAAATAAATACCAAATTTTCTAAAATACTGTATATAATGTTTTATTCTTCAATCAGTTAATATAAACATCTTTGATATTAAAGATGTTATAGAATGTGATAGTGTTATAGAATATAAAACATAACACAGTTACTTTGCTTTGCTGAGTAACTAATTACTTTTACAATGTGAAAACTGAGTTACTAACTCAATTACTTTTTGGGAGAAGTAATGTGTAACTGTAACTAATTACTTTTTTAAGGTAAGATGACAACACTGCTCATGACCATAGGTGAGAGTAGGAACGTAGATTGACTGGTAAATCGAGAGCTTTGCCTTACAGCTCAGCTCCTTCTTCAGCACGACCAGACTCGTGAACAAGACCCCGTGATACTTAAACTCCTCCACTGGAGGCAGGAGCTCTGCACCCACATTTAGAACCACGCTATCCCTGCTTCTCATTGCCTTTTACTCTTGGTGCTCAAATGTTGTACCCTAGACTATCAGAAAGATTATTGAGACCCAATTTTATTAAAATGTACAATTATCATTGTCAATTATCAATTATTATTGTCAGAAGCACTTGATATTGGTATATATTGGTATTGGTTGAAACTTGTCATATCAGCAGCTCTTTTATTTAGGAAACACATGATGAAAAAATTGCATTGCCTGAATCTATTAAGGATCTTGGCTCCCTATTTAGGAATGGATAAATAACTTTGGCCTATCTTCCAAATGCATTCAAACAATGCATTCTAAAGCCAATATTATATTATAGGCTAGTGATGGCTCACTATTTGGCAATGGATGAGATATTGTGGCCCAACCTAAAAATACATCTTTGATAATACAGTATTGTTTGGTTACCATGTAATGGGTCACAATTTGGAAAGAAAATGTCATTACAACAACCTAGTTACGATAAAATACAGTTTACAATATGTTGGATCACTTTGGAAACTGATGGACCTGCTGACCTGCTTTAAAATGCTTTGTAAAAACATGATAATGCAATATCTTTTATCAGCTCATCAAATGATGAGTGACTTTGGGATATTTCACATGTATAATTACATAATATTAATAACACAGTTTTTTTTTTTACACATCCGCTCTTGATGTGCAATTAGAACAACCTGTTAAAATGGAATAATATTTAGTTTCAATATGACAATATGATTTAACTAATTCAGTTGCACAGTATTTGGTAACGAGTTAAGTTATCTTGACCCAAATAATATAAAATATATTGGCTCACTATTTGACAATTATAACAACCTATTTATAAAGCTATTTTTATATTCAATACAAATTACTACATGTCGGCTCACTATTTAGCAAAAGGTGAGTAACCTTGGCCGACATTACAAATGCATTATAACAAATGATTCTCGTTTACTATTATATTATAGTTAGTGTTGGCTCACAATTTTGCAAAGGATGAGAAACCTAGGTCGAGTAATTAATTTAATGGATTTCCATTCAATTCATTTATGAAAGGGCCTTATTATAAAGTGATACCCATTTTTTAAAATACATACAGTATCAACAATAAATAAAGTTCATTTGGAGACAAAAACAAAAAAGAAAAGCGATAAAAGTCACAAAGAAAAAAAGCATGTTTGAAATGCATGTGGACGAGACCATGAGATAACCCTACATTATCGCTGTCTGTCCATCCATCCATCCCTATATTTGTCCTCTTTGAGTCGTCATGATCCTGTCTTTTCCAGTCCAAACAGGTCACCGTGGCTTGTGTCTTTGCCAAAGTCTGCGCCATGACAGACCGGAGCGGGCAGCCATGATTACAGGCCGCGTCTCTTTCCTGTGTCTCTTTTTCCCCCTGCTTTATCTCCATGGTGCACACATCTGGAGGCGAGGCTGTGTACTGGCAGGACATAAGGGTTGGAGAGAGTCGTGTGTATTTGAGTGTGTGTTAAGGGGATAAAGGGACACGCTGCTTGAATAGAGGAGCAGGTCCAGGGACTAATTGGATCAGGTAATATGGCTGGTCAATGAGACTGAAGGGCTCGTTAGAACCAGTACAGCTCCTTGCCTTTCTTGTGCTGCTGGAGCCCTGAGAGAAAAAAGAAAGCACAAAGAAAACAATGAGGACCACCACGGCAAAACAACGGGACGCAGGTTGTCATGGAGTCTACTTTGGCCAAACATCCTGCTTCAGAATGGAAAAGAAAAACAAGGTTCATGATGAAGTGTGTCTCGGTGCAGAGGTGTGTGGAGAAGAGGCTTTAGAAAAAGTGATAGTGTCTGTAAAGAAGAGCTGGAAGGTTACGATTCTTTGTGTTTCTGATTAAACGGGTGATTAAGTAACAGTGAGCAATTTGAAGGAGTGAGGTAATGTGTTTTAATAGACACTTCATAATTACACAGTACAAAAAATTGTGTGTTGGTCTTGCATTTTAATAAATTTTCTTATTTTGTCTTTAGTAGCAGTTTGGCTTTGGTTGATTTGTAAAGCAACACTTTGGGGCAAAAATGACATGGTTTTTGGTGATGTATTAATAGACCGTTTTTTTATGGTTTTGGTGGACTCTAGTGCCACCACAGAAATTTAAATCCTTCTGAATGGACTGACCCATACAAAAATGTCTTCTCTTTTCTTAATGAAACAGATCAATGTTTGACTTTGACTTCACATTCATATTTTGTGGGTTGTAGGTGGGTCTTCTATAAATATGTCTAATTTTTAAAATTTTTCTTTCCTATAAAGTGACAAGTAGCACAGCTTTTCCAGACCTCTTGCTGATACAGCGAGGAGTCTGGCTTGCCAAGCTAGTACACCATAGAAATGCTTTTTGTAAGCTTTTTTTTTGTTTTTTGTTTTATAAAAAATAGGCTTGTGAAAATGGTAAAACAGACTCAGGGTTCAGAGGGTTTTAATATAAATGAATAGCCTCAATGTTGCTTTGAGGGTTCTTTGACATGACAGAAGAGGAATAATGAATGTTTGGACCTTTGACAGTCCAAACAGTTTAACATACTCATACTATAGTTTCATTTGAACACGCACTGCCCTCTGAACTGGATTTTTTAGAAGATACTCTGCTGATAATAGAGTGACCACATGTCCCGATTTTAAGCCCTCTGTCCCGTGCCCTGGTGGATATCCACAATAACACAAAAAAAGAGTGTTCTGTAGCTCAATAATGATAATCTTAAATGCAAGGCTATTGCTATCCTTCTCCAGGATTTACTGTTTGACCATCAGCCCTAAAAAAGTAGTGATTTCACAAACGAGCTCCAGGAACAATACAACTGTCCGAGAAAAGTAGACTACATGAAAACGAACTGGGTAAAATGGGTTTAACTCTAATCAGTTCATGGTTTTTAGTTGTTTACTGACATTGTACTGATTCTCTGCAACATCATTTTTCATTTGTGAAGATGATGTTGTTGAATTTGCGGTGTCATGGTTTTTAGTTTGAATATATGATCACCCTCGATAATCAAGTTTAACTGCCATTCAGGTGAGTGTCACATATGTCCAACGCTCAGGAAAATGTTTCCATCTTAAAAACATTTCTAAAATCAGAGCCTTTGTATCTTTGTCTGATGCTGAAAAATTTGTTACGCCTTTATCACAAGTAAACTGGACTTCTGCAATTGTCTGTTCTCTGGACTCCATTATAATCAATCAAATATCTGCAGTCAGCTCATACAGAACGCAGCAGCTCGTATTCTAACCAAGACAAAGAATTTCTCTCATATTACACCTGTTCTGAAGTCACTGTACTGTAACCTAACACAAGTATATACAAAGACAATTGAATCTGTTAATTTGTTGGGGACTGGGCCTGCTTAGATGAACACAAAGCTGATATCCTGGCACACACAAAGTTCTTGCTCATCTGCGCTCAGTCTCTATCTGTTGCGTTTAAGCTACTTGGGACCATGGCCCGTTGACACCAAACATAGCGGAGCCTAGTTGGCTCTCATGTAAAAGTAAATACTTTCACTGTCTTGCCCTAAAACCTTTCACTTTGTTTTGACCTTCAGTCGCAGGCCTACTGGACCTCATCTGGGTCAGAATTTTGTTCAAGACCCAGTCTAGAGTTTGAACTTTTTCTTTTCAAATATCTATCCATTGCTGTTACTGCCTGTAGCCTGCTTCTTTTTTTAATTTTTTTATTTAACCTGTCTAGTCCCCATGTGTGTTTGGGGGGGACTTGTACATGTTTTTGGTGGTAGGAGAAACTGGAGTACCCAGAGGAAACCTACGCAGACACAGGGAGAACACTCCACTCTGCCACCGTGCCAACTATTACCTCTTTCAAAAGTCGACTCAAAACACAACTTTCTCACTTGTTTATTAATTTATTTAGTTATGTTTCTTCATTTTTTCTTTCTTCCATGTTTGTTCTTTGCTACGTCTTTTGTGTAATTGCTGTAAAGCACATTGAGTTACTCTGGTACAAAATGTGCTCTATAAATACATTTTCTTCTTGTTCTTTCTTCTATGTTGTTTATGTGCTTGTATTGTGACTGGTGCTGTAAGCAGGGGTCACTGTTGGTATTTTTACATTGTTTTGCATGTACTGTATGTTCAAGTAATACATGTATTATTGATAAAAGCGTATTAACTGCCATCACTACTGCCCGCCTGGTGTAAACGCAGAGCTATTTTCTGCTCCATCTATGGCTGCGCAGTAAAACCACTCTGCTATCATCTGTATGAACTCCTGCAGACATCCTTCTGACTTTCAATGCATGTATAATTGGTGCATGTAGAAAACCCCATCATATCTCATCAAATCAATGCAACTCTCCATTCATCTTCTATATGTAAGATACTGAAACATAGCAGTTGAGTTTTGTCATTAAGTCCTAAAGAGTTACATAGGGTTGGTTTAAATCATGTTTATATTCTTGATGTTATACAACTAGACTTTTGCTCAAACTTAAAAAGCCAAACCCAATACGTACTTTTTAAACAGTCAGTATTATCACTGGTGCATGACAGCTATATAGACTAATCAACCTATTTGTCAACATGTTTGGTTTTTGTGGGTTATGGTGGAGTCTGTGCTGCACTGGGAGTAACATTTATGGTTTCACAACAATTTCTAAGCAACTGCTTGATGGTTTTGGGGAAATTCGAAAGAATCACTGTGACTACACTTTCACTGACTACATTTCCTTTACAGATATACAGAGATACAGACTTGCCTCTACCTTGAGCTTAGGTCTTTCCAAGTTATCAGAAAAAGTTTAGTTTTTCTCTGTTAAAAAATATTTGTTTGTCAGTGATTTTGTGGGCGTTTAGTGTACACATTGAGATTACATGTCAGCCTGGGGGACTGTCATTAGTAGCACAGGGGCTCCTCAAGGTACTGTTCTTGCTCTTTACGTTTTACACTACAGATTAAAATTATAACTCTGAGTCCTGCCACATTCAGAAATACTCTGATGACACAGCAATAGTGGCTTGTATATAGCAGACAGGAAGAGGAATACAGGAGCCTTATAGATACCTTTTATACATGGAGCCAAAAAAACTCTCATTATAAACACCTCAAAAACTAACGAGAGCAGCCAGAGGACGTCTGAGATCAGTGAGCTGCAGGACCCAATGCCATAAGAACTCCTTATTCCCGACTGTCATAAGACTGTACAATCAATCTGTAAATGGCAGATGAAGACTTAAGAGACCTAACAACTGAATTTCCCCTTGGGAATTAATAAATTGATTTTGAATTAAAATTTGAATTGAAGTATCTTTGTTGTACCTGCATCCATGTTGAGGGCTAGACTCTGGTGACTGACGTCTCCTGGGGGCAGCAGGCTGGGCCAGGTCCCGGGGGGCTCCAGTTTGCTGACCTCATAGTGGCTGGGCATGGTGGGCAGGTGTGGCGGTCTCACTGTGGGCATGAGCAGGGGCCCGTAGTGGGGCTCCAGGGCCGATGGCGAGTATAGTTCGTGCAGAGGTCTGGGCGGCCCGTATGCCTGCGCCTGAGGGTATCCCCAGCTCTCTGGAGGGTGCGGATGGGCGTGCGGGTGAGGGTGGGCGTGTGGGTGCGGCAGGCCTGGGTGAAGTCCTGAGGCGTATGGGTCCATGGAATAGGAAGGGGCTGCTGTGTCACAGTGGGGTCGGCTGTGAGGAGAGGTGTAGTTGCTGTCCCAGAACGATGGAGGGAAGCTCCGCCGGCTGTGAGGAGAAGGGGTGTCTGAGAACAGAGACAGGACAGAGATTTAAACGTTGATCATTTGAATGCTATAACACCAAAACCCTGTATATTATTACATACAATTTACCATTTAACTAGGCAGTTACTTGCACAGTAAATTGCTAGCATCAGCTTAACCTAGTTTGTATGGACGGATAAATCA